>CAUYQG010095180.1:0-15379 GCA_963574415.1 Tarsius wallacei
TGGTAGCGCGCGCCTGTAATTCCAGCTACTTGGAAGGCTGAGGCGGAAGGATCGCCGGAGCCCAGCGGGTCGAGGCTGTGGTGGCCGGGAGCGGCCACTGCACTCCAGTCTGGGCGACAGAGTGAGACTCCAACTCAAAAACAAAAACAAAAACAAAAAAACCCCCCTGCCACCAGGGAGAGATGTCCATAGTGTGCCATTCTGATCTCACTTGGATGCTATCATCTTCCTCTGAATCAGAACAGATTTTTGGAGCTTCCTGCCTGAACTGTTTTGTTCTGGTTTCTTCACAGAATTATTTTTCTTCTGAATTTCAGAGCAGTGTTGCAATAGATAATGACCTACACTAAAAAAAAAAACAAAAAAACAAAAAAACCCCCTAAACATCAGTTTTGTACATACTTTGACACACTTTAAGCATGTTTTTAAAGATGGTATGAGCTGAACCATAGTATTCTTTCGTGAGAACAGCAGAACAAATACTAACAGATTTCTGCTTGGAGAGCTGGGTTTCCGCTGGGGGGAGGGAAGGGGCACCCAACACCCACTGGCTACCACGTCCACTCCCAGGGTGGGTGTAGAGGGTTCACCCGAAGCCCAAGCCTCACCCTCACGCAATGGAAATATGTAGTAAATTCTCACATGCACCTCAAGGCGATATTGATTTGTTTTTATCTGAGGCAGACTATAAATGATATAACATTATGCCCTTCTCTTTAAGCTTGGCTTAAAAATGTTAGAAACTAATATATAGATTATCTGTATTACATGGATACTTTTTTTAAAGAATCAATTTGTCAAACTTTATTCTTGTCTTTATCTTATTTTTGGTCTCATTTTGTCTCCACTTCTTTTTCACCTTATTCATTTTTGTATTTTTAATACTCATTGTATTATTGCCAATTTTAATGTTCTTCCCTGGAAAATGATTAATAATGTATAAATGGATGACAGAGACTAGGAGAAACACAGTTTAAGGGAGAATGGTTGAGATGGGCTAAAAGGGATTTGTGGGCAAATACAACAAATCACCTCAACCGTGATGAGTCTAAAATAATTTCAACAGAAGGGCGACTATTAAAGAAGAGAAAGAGGCTGGGCACAGTGGCTCACGCCTATGATCCTAGCACTCTCGGAGGCCAAGGTGAGAGAATTGCCTGAGCTCATGGGTTTGAGCCCAGCCTAGGCAATCTGGTGAGACCTCATCTCTACAATAAATCAAAAAATCAGCCGGGAGTGGTGGCACATGCCTGTGGTTCCAGCTCCTTGGAAGACTAAGGTGGAAGGATCTCCTGAGCCCAGCAGGCCAAGGCTTCAGTGGCTGTGAGCATGCCACTGCACTCTAGCCTGGGCTACAGAATGAGACTCTGACTCAAAAAAAAGTAAAATAAAATTAAAAAATGAAAGAAGAGGAAGAAATATGGTGAGATAAGAAATTCATGTCAGAGGAGATGGTTTTTTTTTTTTTATTTTTTTTTTTATGACGGACACTGAGTTACAAATCAATAACAGTTTGATTATCTTCCAGAGCAAGTCATGAGATGGAGGCGTCCGACTGGACAATGAGTTTGTAGGCTAGAGGAAGTCGTTTAATTTATGCGAGGCCATTTACAAGGCTTTCAAATATATCATGCCATCATGACATTTTTCCTTTTATTTATTTTAGAGTCTTGGGGTGCATGTGAGAATTTGCGACTTAAGTCCATTGTGTGAGGGTGAGGCTTGGGCTTCCGGTGAGCTCTCTCTCTACCAAGGAGTGGACGTGGTGACCAGTGGGTGTTGAATGCCCCTTTCACTCCCACAACAGTGCTCAATGTCTGTTGTTCCTGCCTTTGTGCCCATGTGCCCAATGTTTAGTGCCCAGTTATGAGTGAGAACATGTGGTATTCAGTTTTATGTTGCCGTGATCGTTCACTTATAATGATGGTCTTCAGCTGCAACCATGGTGCTGCAGAGAACATTATTTTGTTCTTCTTTATGGCTGCGTAGTATTCTATCATACATATTATGCCACATTTTCTTTATCCAATCCACTTTTGATGGGCATCTGGGTTGGTTCCATGTTTTTGCTATTGTGAATAGTGCTGCAGTGAATATACCAGTAAACCATCTTTTGGTAGAGTGAATTGTGTTTCTCTGGGTGTACTTCCAGGGGTGAGATTTCTGGGTCAAATGGAGTTCAATTTTTTAGTTCTTTGAGAAATTGCATGTGACTTTCCACAAAGGCTGAACTAGTTCACATTCCCACCAATGGTGCAGAAGCATTTTCTTATCTCTGCAGCCTGGCTGGCACCTGTTGTTTTTTGACTTTTTAATGATAGTCATTCCTGACCAGTGTGAGGTGGTGTCTCACTGCAGTTTTGATTTGCATGTCTCTGATGATAGTGAAGCTGATCATATGTTTGTTGGCTGCCTGCATGTCTTTCTTTGAAAAGTGTCTGTTCATCTGTTCATGTCCTCTGTCCACTTTTCAATTAGGTGATTGGTTTTTTTGTTTTGTTTTGTTTCCTGTTAGTTTGTTTGAATTCCTTATATATCCTGGGTATTAGACCTCTCTCAGATGCATAACTTGTCAATATTTTTTTCTCATTCTGTGGGTTATCTCTTTATCCTCTCTTGCTGTGCAAACATTTTTAGCTTGATAAGGTCCCGCCTGTCAATTTTGGATTTTGCTGGTTTGCTTTTGAGGACTTGGCCATGAATCCATTGCCTACTCTGATGCTTCTGGTTTGAGGTTCCACACTTAAGTCCTTGATCCATAGAGGTAATTTTTGTAGATGGTGACAGGTAGGGGGTCTAGCTTCATTCTTCTGTGTGTGGCTAGCCAGCTTCTCAAACTCAATTTGCTAAATATTGTTTCCTATTCCCATTTGTTTTTGCCGGCTTTGTGGAAGATGAGTTGGTTGAGGTCTGTGGTTTTATTTCTGGATTCTCAGTCCTGTTCCATTGATCTGTGTGTCTATTTTTGTACCAGTACCATGCTGCCTTGGTTACTGTAGCCTTCAGTAAAGTTTGGAGTCTGGGAGTGTTTTGCCTCCACTTCCTTTGCAGAGGATAGCTTTAGCTATTCGAGCTCTTTTTTGATTCCTTATGAATTTCTATATTGTCTTTCTAAGTCTGTGAAAAATGATGCTGGTAGCTCGATAGGGATTGTGTTGAATCTGTAGATTGCCTTGGGTGGAGTGGAGCCTTGACGATATTGATTCTTTCATGAGCATGGGATGCATTTCCATTTGTATATGTGTCTTTTGTTTCTTTGAGCGGTTTTGCAGTTCTCATTGGAAAGGTCTTTCGTCTCTTGGAGGAGTATGAGGACTTTATTTTTTTCTGTGGCTGCTGCGAACAGGATTGCACTTTTGATTTGGTTCTCAAAAAAAACCAAGTCTGCTCTTGTTGGTGTTTGGAAATGCCTGTGGGAGGGGCAGTGGTGGCAGGACGGTGGTGAACCGGGGGACCCGCCTGACACTGCCTCACCGTTGCAGCCTGGCAGGGACAGGGCACAGCTTTCACTCTAGTTCAGAGGCCTCTCTGCCTCTGGCACGGGCACTGGGAACCCTGGCTCTCCAGAAGCTTGGGGGCCCTCCGCAGCATGCAACCTCATCAGTAAGACTGGCAGGCGGCCACGGGACCACCGCTCTGCTCGGTACAGGTGTTCTTGGGGGCATGCAGTGGCCGCCTCCCGTCCAGGTGCCTTCACCCAGGGGTGCAAGGGAACAGCTGTGCTGTTGGTGGCAAGTTGGCATCACCCCCCCCACCTCCCAGGTCCCAACTGCTCTGTGGCAGATCCTGTAGCAGTGATGCCCCCTACCCCCAGGGCAAGCCACATCTGTGACCTTGACCTGGGACCACTGCCGGAGAAACGTGTCCCGTTCCCGAAGTAGTCTCCTCTTCCCTGCTGGGGGATGGAGGAGGGGGGCGCCCCTTGGGGCAGTCCACCCCATGGGTGTTTCCCACAAAAGCTCTCCGGGGGGGGATGGGATGGGTGACAGCCCCTCGGAGCCTCTGGGAACTGGGATTCCCCGCATTCCACATAGGTCGCCGGTGCCCCCGTCCCTGCTCATGCGGGAGGAGTAGGGGACAGGGCCTGGGCTGCCTTCCCCTGGGCTGAGATCACAGAGGCTCGAGTGGGGCGTGTAAAGGAAAAAGCTGGGGCCTTGCCCACCCCCCTCCACGGGGACTCTCCCCCTAGTGATGGGGCCGCTTTTGCGGGGTCTGTGGCTTGGCTCTGTCCTTCCCCCCACCCCCAGGTGACCCTCTGGTCAACCTCAGCTTGGGTTTTCATGCTGACCCTCAAAGCCCTAGGTCCAAGTCCCCAGAGAGGGTTCCTTGCAGAGAGTCCCTGTGGGGCGATGTCTTCAGTGGGCCATCTTGGCCATTCCCCCACATCATAGCATCATAAATCTCTAAATTCGGTCTGAATTCTAAGACAGCATTTCCTGGCAGAAGGTCTCCACTCAGCCATCAGCCAGGAGCAGAAGGGGGTCAGCTGGAAGGTCTCGGGCTGCCCAGGCTGGTTCTGTCCATGTCGGACACGTAAGCACTGGCTTACCTGAGAGGGTGTGTGCACCAATGGCCATTTCAATTCTTAACCAAATTCTGCCATGAAGTTGAGTTGGGAATTGGGGGCTTTCTTCCGGAAGCCAGGAAGAAAGGCACAAACACGTCCACACACACACACACACACACACACACACACACACACACACACACAACTGAGAACAACTTTGGGCAGTCTGCACTGAAATAAGAATCTGCCTCGTGGTTTAAGGCAGCGAATGAGGACGTTGGACCGGCTCTATGGACTAGAGACAAGTGGATTAAACGATTCCCTGGTAGTGAAGGCTTCTCCTGAAGTGTGGAAACAGCTTCAAACACTGACCCCTGACTCTTCTGGTTAGGAAAAGTTTCAAGTGGGGATGGAGACCAGCGGGGTAACACGTAAGTGATGCTCATTGTTAAACAACCCAAACTGACTTCCTATCCCAAATAAGCTAATGTAGGTTCACTGAAATGTTCCCACAGGCATACTAGAATATATATATATATATATATATATATATTTTAAAAACAGATATAAATAGAAAACAGTTTTCTGCATTCCATATCTTCCACATGCATAAATGCCTTAAACTATTGATAAACTTTAGTGGCACATAAACGCATCAGTACCGCTGGGGGAAATGCTGGCTTATTTCAATACATTATATTCTGAATGTTACCTTAAGATAATTTTTTATCCTGTATCACAAATTCTCTGAGCACTCAGTTTCGCATCAGTAAAAGAGAAGTGTTTGATAAGACAATCACTCGGATGCCTCAGGCTTTTCAGCGGCCAGACTCTAATTACGGAGGACTACTGGCCTTTTTCTCACACTGTCTCTTCCTGGACAACCACAGAGCCACACATACCAGACAGCTACAATGTTCCATGCATGAGTGGATTTTAGCTTACATTGCTTCAATAAAGAAACGTAGTAAAATGTGGTTCTTGACAAAAGAATAACTTCCCACAAAAATACTCTTAAAATATGTTCTCCCCATTTTAGTTGCTCAAAATAACAATACACTACAATTTCCTTTAATAATAATTGGTAACAGGTGAAAAGATGAGAAATGAAGTGGAAGTAGAATACTGTACTAAGATAGGTTTAACGATTGCTTTGTTTTTGCCCAACAATATCATTTATTTTGCCATGTTTTCACGTATAACAAATATTCAAGGACCAGTTGAACAAAGATGCCATAGAAGTATAGAATTCAACGAAAAACGTCATGCATGACTTGTAAACAGCAGGTGTTTAACAATGAATGCACCCTGATAGTCAGCGGTTGTGCTGTCAAAAGGGAGTTTTTAAGGGGCATTTCACTCACAGCTCATACACGTATTATAAACTGACTAGGCTTACTGGTTTACACATTAAAAAAATATTTTCCCTCTTCCATGTTAGAGTTAGTAGTTGGGAAAGATTATACAAACATCTGGAAAGAATGATAAAATACAGAAGCCTCCGTCTAAAAGGGGCTTGAGACCAAAACCAAATGCACTGTCAGGCTGTAGATCCTATCAGTCTGAGCCTTCTGCCAATGGTTAGGGTTTTCTGAGCAAATTTTACTGGAACTTGGGGTGAGGGACACCCTGGAAGGTAAAGAGGAGACTGAAAACACAGGGAGAATTCTGGAAGGATTTCCATTTTCAGAAGTGTGTGTTTACATATCAAAAAGGAAGGGAACCTGGAACCTTAAGGGCACTCTCTGGTTCCTCTCCCGTGGTGCAAGACCTGTTCTGCACAAAAAGAGTCCGTGTGGCTCTCCTAGCCAACTAATAAGGGAAGGACCAGGCATGTGGAGCCCACCCAGCAGAGCTGCAATGGCGGATGATGGCTGTGATCGCTCCATAGCCCTCACTCCATTCAGGGTAATGAAAGGAAGCCCAGAAATTAAAAAGCCACCAGTCACCAAACAAATGAGAGCATTTGGTATCTGCAGTGCATGCCTATTCTTTCTACATTTCAGTTATAAGGAACTGTTTCAGATACTTTAACTTTCTCTTAATTAGTATGTCTCCTCACTCATTTGCCCATTTACCTATCTATGCATTTACATTTGAGCTGTGTCAAACACCTAAGAGCTTACAAAGACACACAAAACCAAGCCTTGGCACGGGAAAAAATAAAACCTGTCAAAAATCAAAACCAGAAACAACCAACCAGCTAAACAATCTAACCAACATGATGCATGGAAATCTACTGGAAAAGATTAGTGCACTCGAGAATGGCCAGAACACTGCATCAGAGATTGAGATGGCATCCCCCTAAAATGTCCAGGGACATTTTATGAGCGGAAGAAGTCCTCGGCAGACATCTGCCCATTCATAGAGAAGAGAAAAGTGTTTTGTATTAAAATATGACCGCCTTGAGCAATGAAGGAACAAGCATATCAAATTATTCCACTACATACACTGTTAAACAGTTTTTATTGCTCTACTTGTAACAGTCAGATTTTTTTCTAGTCTATACATTTATTAGTATTTGCGGTTTTAAAGCTTCTGGCATAATTTTTTTGTATCTGATGCAAATAATCTGTATTTAAGCTAAATATTCAGGTAATTCTTAACAAAATGACACAAAACCTTTAAAATAATAAAGTAGAATAATGTTATTTATTTTCTGTGGAGTAAGTGCAACTTATTTTCCTTTATTTTTATCCTGGCAGAATATACATAATGCAACATGTACCCTTTTAACCATCTCTAGAATGCTGTGGCTTTAAAAACATTCACATCCTTGTGTAACTAAACACCAACTCTCCATCCTGCCTCCTACGCCCCTGACAACCACCATTCTGCTTTCTGTTGCTAGGCTTTGCAAAGCCACTCAGGGAACATCGTGTATGTAAAATCATGCGTTGTTTTTCCTTTTGTGACTAGCTTATTTCACTTAGCATGGTGTCTTCAAGATTGAGCCATGTGTCAAAATGTCCTGTTAATGGCTGAATAATATTCCATTGTATGTCTATACCAGTTTGTTTATTCATTAACTTGTCAAAAGAACACTTGAGTGGCGTCCATTGTTTGTTGTTAATAATGCTGCTATGATAAAGGCCATACAAATATCTGTCTGAGTCCCTGCTTTCAATTCTTTTGGGATATATCCAGAAGTGAAATTGCTCAGTGATATGGTGCTTCTATGTTCAATTGTTTTAGGAATCAAAATATCATCTGCCACAGCAGCTGCATTCTCACAAACAATTGTGCCAAGGATGCATTTTCTCCACATCCTTACCAATGCTTGTTATTTTCTGTGTTTTGGATAACAGTCATTCTAATAGGTGTCAAGTGCTATTTCCTTTGATAGCTATCAAGACATTACTGTATCATTTTTTACTGAGTGATTGGAATGAAAATAGCTATATTCTACCCTAACTCTTGAGTTTAAGAACATTTATGACAACCACTCTTTTTAAAGTCTTTTTTAGGGTACTGCCCTGACAATTTATGAATAATAAATGATGCTTGTTTCACAATGTATTTTAAATGACAAGTTTTTTTGTTTTGTTTTGTTTCTTTGAGTGAGAGTCTCACTCTGTCGCCCAGACTGGAGTGCAGTGGCCACTCCCAGCCACCGCAGCCTCGACCTGCTGGACTCCAGTGATCCTTCCGCCTCAGCCTTCTGAGTAGCTGGAACTACAGACGCGCGCTACCACGCCCGGCTAATTTTTGATTTATTGTAGAGATGAGGTCTCGCTTGCCCAGGTGGGTCTCGAACCCGCGGGCTTGGGCAATGATAAGTTTTTTTAAATTGTCAAGTTATAATCTGTTCTATAATTATGCTTCAGGAAATAAAGGCACACATTTTGTTTTTAATATTTTAAAGCATAGTCCAAAGAGCCACTACTAACTTGCTGATAGGATGAATAATTGGTAAATAATTGATTGTTAACTGTAGTCTCTGTGTCTATAGCTGATTGGTGACACTTATCTGAAAACATTAAATAGATATTTAATAATTATTGGTAAAGTGTTCACAATTTTAGTTAAACATTTCATAATGCTTCTTTAAAAACAAAAAAAGAAATCCCACGAACATGGACACACTACTTAAGCAGTCCACCAATTTTATATTCTTTACATGGTTATCTACTTTTAAATTATCAAAAAACTTGATGGCATAGTTAATTTCACAAGGTCGTAAACAAAACAATATTTTTACAATGACGATGTTTGGTTTTATTTAATAATTTACACCTCAAATACAAATCTACTTTGGTTTACTCTTATTGAACGTATAGTAAAGTTAAGAATAACCAATATAAATTTACTTTTAATGAAATTATTTCTTTTGTTCACTTAATTCAAATGTCTCTCAAGAAATATGATTACAGTCCTAGAATTAAAAGTTTTAGCTGGAATTGATTTCTTTGCCTGTTACTCATATTGGTAAATTTTACCTGCTCCTGGTAATTTTTAGTCTATTGGTTGTGATAGGCTTGTGTCTTTGCATTACAATAACATAATTTTTTCAAAGCGCATATGCAATTGTCCTAGGTCCACTTCCTTATATATTTCTATTTCACCACTGTTTAACTCTGCTTTCTCATATTCTCTGTCCAGCAAAGATTCTAAATTACTGACATGAATACAATATGTATTTTTTTTCCTCCTCATCCTCTGACTAGAAAACCTTTAATTTTTGAAATATTCCCTTGTCTTTTTTAACTTATTACATATTTTAATGCTTTATTTATTAATTTTTATATTATTGGCATCACCTTAGATCAATTTAATAAAAAAATTAAGAGAAACTTTGTTTTCCTATTGAGTTTCGTTTTAATATTCAGTGTGTTCTCAGGGACAAAATGTCTGTGGGGAGGACAAAAAGAAGGTTAAAGTCATTAAGATTGTGTTCAGGCCTATGATATATTAGAAATAGAGTAGTAAAGTTCTTTGGCAATATGTTTGGAATTATAAAACTTCCATTTTTCCTTGAAGCAGTTTATTAGAAAAGGTATTATACTGCAATGCAATAGAGTTGTCCACAATTTATGTTCTTCCAATCTTATGCCTGTTATTTCTTTAATTCCCCTAACATAGATACCCTTCAGTTTCTCACCAGTTTAAAAAACAAAAACAAATTGTGTAAAGAGCTCTTACTGTGGTCTTCCAATAAGGAGAAAAAAATAAAGAAAGCTTAATAAGGAAAAATGTGGACCGGCACTTTACCTGTGCATACCTAAAAATGGCCAGTAATTATACAAAAGGTATTCATTTGCATAATTAGCAATCAGGGAAATGGAAGTTAAAAATCAAAAGAAGATATTATGAAACCAAATAAAACAATGCAAGTACAACAATAATAAATGTTGGCAAAGATGTGGCCACTAAAATACCCAGGGTGTTGGTTGGAGTACAAATTGTCACAAACGCTAAGATAAAACAGAAGTCCCACAAAGGCTAAAGGCATATCTACCCTGTGCTCTGACAATTCCCTTCCTCGGTATATGCCAAAGACATTGAGCATTTACATCAAAAAAAAAAAAAAAAAGAAGCACAACAATGTTTATATCACCTCCTGGCACAATAGTTAAAAACTTCAAGCAACTAAATGTCCATGAAAACGGGTATATAAATAGTAGCAGAGTCACGATGTGAATTGCTACATGGGATTGAAAATAAATAAATTATGTGACATAAAACAACATGGATACACCTTAAAGATATTATTAGGTAAAATAAAATTTAAAAACAGACCAAACTGATGGTAAGTGATGGTTGTATTTGGTAAAAGGTATCGATTGAGAGGGTAAGGAAGGGTTCTGACATGTTCGCGATGTTCTTTCTCATGACTCAGTGTGTATATTACAAAAATTCATCAAGCCATACCCTTCAGATATACGAATTTCAGTAGATTATACTTCAATAAATAGGCTAATAATAAAGCAGAGAATTTCTTTATGACCGCCCCCAAATCCAACATTCTATAACTCTGTAAATCTATAACTGCTTTCTTATTCCCATGGTTTTGTCTGTTTACCCACTGTCCTTCGCTCCATCTGCTTCCCAGACAATAGGAACTGCTATTACACCCGGACATTTCCTAAAACTCGAATGTGTTATTGGACTTGCAGTCATGCCTTCGAAATTTCTACTGCACCACTCTCAGCTTTATCTTAACTCTCTCTCATCCTCAACAAAGCTTAATAATTTATTTTTTGAGTCGGCTTAAAAATTTAAGTGTTAAACAGACCAAGGCAGCAATGTCACACGCCAACTGTAAGCTGCTTTTCTACATTGGATTAGTAGAAAAGCTTTAGAAGATGCTAATCCTATAAACTGATGTTCCTGAGTCCCCTTTTAAATAACTGTTACATTAACTCTGATTTAGATTTTGATCATGTTATATTGATCATGTTATATTGCTAGATAGTCAACGTCTAGAAAATATACATTGGGGCATCATTTATTTCTTCAAATTGATACTAAGATTAGTAACGATTAAATACATACATTTAACATTTAATACATCGAGATATTTTTCTATTTTATTTTCATCTTTTACTATTTAAATAATGTTCTTAGACATCAACCATTATTTGTTGGTGCCTGTATTTTCTAAAAAGGATAAAAGAAGATGGCAAAACAAAGCCTTATAACATCAAAATCTCCATCTCTCGTGGTATAATGAGACAGTGATATTTTTCATTTTTCTCCAGGAATTTGTCAGCACACATCTCAGATCAATCCACACACAAATGTGTGTTTTGAATCCCATGTTATTTGAAGAGAATACCTTCTCTGTAACAATGTGGTAGCATATCGAAATTCTAGGGGATTTTATACCTCAGTAAACATCAATACAATGCAAATGATGATTTACTGGTTTTCTTTTATCTATGATCTTTTATTCATCGCCTCATGTAGAGCAAATGTGAAATGTAGTCTTTGTTCCTCAAATACAGAGAGAGGGTACAGACTCTTGGATCAGTTATCCTTTATTAAAAAAAAAACAAGAAGGTAGCATTCAGCATTTTTGCATTTTATTTTGTGGTAAATCCAGCATTTTAAAAAAGTCTCATGGAAATTACTTGTCTTTAAGAAAGCGAATTGGATTTTGTTTTCTAAGTATTACATTTAAGTATGTTTTTTACTCAAAAAGGATTATGATTAAATAAAAACTTAAAATGCAATTTTATTAAATTCAAATATTCAGTGTCACCTCAGCCTCCCAAGGCGCGGGATTACAGGCTGAGCCACCGAGCCCGGCTAACAAGTCTCCTTTATAAAATTTTCTCTAAGCAGTACTCAGTATCTCCAAGTGTCTCTGGCCAGAAGCTGTTCATTTCAATGTTGGATAGCTCATGTTTGTTAATTTGCTTCTTGTCGTTGTTTGTTTTCATGTTGGGACAAAACTCTCCGCCTGACATTTCTTTCCAGTAGATTCGTACAAGTTCCGAGGACACAAAGAAGACGTGTATCCGTGTGACAGCATGCAAAATGCACACAGACACCGCCTGTGACCTTTCAGGACCTGCTCCCCCAGGCTCATCTTCATCCCCATGTCCTTTGACTGTCTTACTCTTTTAATATCCGTGCTCTTTTCCTCTCTCCTCTCTTACTTCTGCTCCTCTTTCTCTCTTCTCCTGTTTTTAATACACATCCAACTAGGATCCGCTAAATGTCAAACATGGTGATTGTCCCTGTGAAGTTGTGTATGTTTATTGCCTTCAAAGAACATAGACTGCCTCGTGTCAACTGAGCAAATGCCTACAGACCCATGAAACAGCTGCTTTCATGGAAATAAACACATAGATTATTAATGACTGTAATGCTCTAGAGATGAGCATTCTGCTCTTTGTTTTTCTAATTATAAAGGTAATATGTGCCCATCATAGAAAAATGTAATTATAATAGGGATGAACGTCTACTATGCATTTGCTTTGTGTCAAGCAATTTACTAAGTAGTTTGCATTTGTTACTGAGGCTAAAATATACATTACACATTTATTTGTTGTATGTCCTGTTATTATTGTTATTTTCAGGTGTAAGATGTTCGACCAATAGACATTAAACAGTTTGCCTGTGTTGATGCTTTTAGCGACTGGTGGTTCTGTGTTTGGGTCAAGGCCATTTGATGTCTGAACCAGCACTTCTATAACTGTAAGCAACGTGAACATCACGCAGATCGCACTGGTGAGAATCTTCTGTTTTTGACTTCTCACATTCATTTTCCCCTTTCTTTGGCCTCAGTGCCCTGGTTTTTTTAAATTCAGATTTTCATCCCAAACTGTCGGCTGGCTCCAGCATTTACAGCTTTAACTGTAGGCCTTAAAGAGATCAGCAACAACTCCTTCCCCTGGACAGGTGGAATGGTTCACCGATGACCACGACACTCAACACTAGCCAAGGAGACATGGGGCGAGGACCTCTGAGTAAGAAAACTCCATACTCGTTCTGCTGCAGAAGACACCCAAACGAACCTAGTTTCTTTTGGAACAAGGGAGAAGGCAATCCTCTGAAGCTTTTGAAAGCCCTCCTGTGGACATGGGAAGACCCTCACGCTATGTCTTAAAAAGCAAACACATACAATTTGGGAAATTGTGCTGCAGGAGTAATCCTTACTTGAACCGCAGATACATGTGCCAAGTATTTCCTCGCCTTAATCCAGCCTGTTTGGACTGGGTTTCTGGTATTTGAAAGCAAACAGTTCCATCCTGATACAGTTCTATAAACAAAGTGCTGTTAATTGGCCCCACAAAGGAGACATGTACAAGCTGTGCTCCTGACTGTCTCTCCAGATCTTCTCCAACCACAGTCCTACTGACTCAGCCTTGACTCAGAACTCCACCATTTCTCCTTCAAAATTCATATAGATGTTTACGTTTCCGTATAATTGAAATACAATGATAACAAGATTATTCCGTAGAAGACTCATGTTATGAACTATGCAGGAAAATGTGATGATTGGGGTGGGCTGAATTACAGCCAGTCATATATATTTCTTTGACAGTTTTCATTAAACTTCTACTATGTGTCTATGCTGGGAGTTGAAATTTAAACCCATAAACACGACCCAAGTGCTCACAAAGTATACAGGATGGGTCTATTCCAACATGTCCATAGTCTTTAATGAGACTCAACGCAAAAAATAGTGATCAAACAATTTAGAGATTAATAGGAAATACATGTAAAAATATGTAGCACTCTTTTTAAGTCACACAATCTAAAATATTAAAAAGGAACTGAATGTTTATGTGTTTAACAAGTGACCTTCAGCTATGTAGACATAGAATGATCAATAATTATAAAAATGTCACAATGGTTCCCATGTTGTTCCTGCAGGAATCTTTGCTCCATAGAAGACGTGACACAAATTCCACTGTTTTGACATGACTAAGTGTCAAGGGAGTGACATTTCTGAGGTAATGCAAGCTTGACTTACACTGACTAAAAATGCAGGGTTCTATTACCTGATTGTAAAGGAATACATGTGTATAACATTCATAATTATACCTGAATAATAATTTAAGATAATTAGATATTTTGGACTAAGAAGGGAAAAAGTTACTGAATTAAGGAAAAGTGCTCCATCATAAAGACCAGGTAACATTATGCTGTAAATATACATTGTATCTTCTTTTACACTATAGATTTTGCTAAACATAAATATGCTGGGTAAAGTGGATCAAAGCTAAATAGAACATTTTGAGTCAGGCATTTCTAAGAAGGTTAGCATTATTTTAATATTCAAGATCAATTTGTACTGTTTAAGAAAACTTAGCTATCTATTCTATTGTTTTTACAAAATGCATATATCTGAAAATAAAATATAAAATAATTTTGTTCTTATTCTATTTTATTTTAGAGAAAAATACTTTATATACATTATTCTAGAGAAAACTTAATTTTCAAAAATGCATTTTTCTCATCAATCATAATTTTAATGAAAATATTATCGTGGGGCTGAAAACCTATGAAATCTACAATTTATCTTAAAAAATTGTCTAGCTTTTATTTAGTTTATGTTTATGAAAAGAAGAGATCTTTTTTGTTTTTCTTCATGTAGAACATTGTGAAATTATTTACATAAGCAAGATTCAGTTAAATTTGTCACTAAGTTAGATACGAATAGTATGAAAATTGTTTTTAATTAAAAAAAAATTAAGTTCAAATAAATAACTTTCAATTGCAATTTGCCAGGAACTTCTTTGAATGACAAAGGATAGTAATGTGAAATATTTTTAGCTTTATAAATAGATTTATCGGAGACCTAACATAGATCTAATCTAAGACTACAGCAGAAAACAGGAGAAGTAATGAGAGTGGTGTTTTTAAATAAATCATTCAATGTTACTTGCCAAAGCACGGTTAGGATGACTTTATCCAAGACCATCAGGATGGGTAAGACCTGAATGGGGTTCTGCGGTGGGAGAGAGAGTGGTCCCCACTCCGAGCACCGAATGGGCAAGGGGAAATTGACCACCAAGGGGCAGGGTGGAGGTTAGTGGATGGGCGAAAGCGGAATTCTGACTAAACCGACCTCCCAGGATTCTTGCTGAAGGCACACCGGGGTGATCAGACACCGCCTGAGGATGTGAGGATGAGGATGAGGAAACCGATCAGTTACAGAGGGTGCTCAGTCTTAGCAGGGGGCATTCCAGCTGCCTGGGTCTGGCAGGGTTCTTTTGCTGAAACCGGCGTTCGCAGAAGTGCCCAGGAGAAGGTTCCGGAGCTTGACTCGTGTTTGACCAAGCGAAGATCTTTTTTTTTTTTTTTTTTTTTTTTTTTATTTGGGGTATCACTCGTTCGCCCAAACTGGATTACATTGGCATGCAACCAACCCCCCCAGCCACGCCCTCCGGGCCTCCGGCGAAACTTCCCCCTCCC
>CAUYQG010095182.1:0-31621 GCA_963574415.1 Tarsius wallacei
CGCCTGTAGTTCCAGCTACTTGGAAGGCTGAGGCGGAAGGATCGCCGGAGCCCAGCAGGTCGAGGCTGCAGTGGCCGGGAGTGGCCACTGCACTCCAGTCTGGGCGACAGAGTGAGACTCCAACTCAAAAAAAAAAAAAAAGAAAGAGGCAAAACGCATTGAAAGAATCTCAAAAAAAAAAATTCACTGAAGCTGAATGCAGCCTCTCACAACAACACTAGCTGGTACACCAGTGTCAATGGGCTCCTAGAATAATGTCTTAGCAGAGGAGGCCTGTACTACGAGGGACCTACCCTCCAGAAGGTAATTCTGGTTTTCTTGGGCCCCCTCAAGTAGATATGTGTGTATATATAAATGTTCAGTGTATATATAGATATATAGAGAGAGATCAAATGTGAAATTGTTTATGAGAAAAAATAAAAATCTAAAAGCAACCTAAATTCTGAATAAATTATTCGATATCTATATTAATTAGTATACGTTAAGCTGTAAAAGCTCAAACGACTCTAAACAGCCTAAGAATAGAGACGTGTTATCTAACAAAACCAGATTTTAAGAGTCACAATAATCTCCCCAGAAATACTCCAGCTTACCTCCCCGCAAATTTCAACGGTCAGAATTGTGACGCATGTTCATTCCTCAGCCAATCACCAGCAAGGGAAAAGAGCATTTTCTTCATCCCCAGGCAGGGGAAGAGCCCACTCTCTCAGAAAGGACAAGGCTAGTGGATCCTGAATAAAATAGGAGGTTCAGTTTGCTAGCAGGGGTAACCAGGTGGGCAACCTGCAGTGGCTGTCACATTCACTAAGAAGGAACATGCAGCAGTGTCGTGGGTTGCATCTCGTCCCCTCCTGAAGTAGGGTCTGAGCGATTAAATGACAGCCCACTGACTCAAATGAGCAAAGGAGAGGTTTATTAGTCAAGGCTCTGCTGGCCAGCAGCCGCTTGCAGGGAACTAGTCCCGAGCAAGGGCCCCAAGCTGCAACACAGGGCTGTCTTATGTAGTTTATATTTACATCCTGGTGGGCTAAAGATAGAACTTGGGACTTCCCAGGGCTCTTATGGCAACATTCTGGAGGCGTGGGCACACAAGCAAGTTTACAGAAGCAGATGTAGCTGGTTATGCAGGTGCGGCGGATAAGGGTACGATCAATTGTGTGATGTCTGCAGAGAAAGTTTCCAGGAAAGGAGTAATGCCAGCCTCAAGGTTAGAGCTATTCCTGCTTTTCCCCTGTACACTTCTTTCTTTATTCTCTTTGTTCCTTCTTACACTCCAAGTTCATATGTTGACGTGCTAACAACCCCAGGTATCTCAGAACGTGACCTTATTTGGAAAGAGGGCTGTTGCTGATGTAATGAGTAAAACTAGGTCATTCAGGAATAGGATGCACCCTAATCCCTGTGATTGGCAGCCTCATGCACAGGGGAAGTTTGGCACAGACACACACCAGGAGAAGTCAGGTGAGGACTGGAACTAGGCGGCCACAAACCAGAGAACTATAGAGGCAGGGAGAGAGACCCTGGGCAGATACTTCCCCTACACCTGCAGAGGCAGGTGGCTAACTGACACCTCCTCTCACACTTTTGGCCTCAGAGTAGAAAAAAATGTTGTTTAAGTCACTTTATTTGCGGAACTATGTTAGGGCAGATCTAGCAAGCTAATTACAGCAACTCACACACACACACACACAAACTTGTTGTATAAATGTACATATAAGACAACTCAGATTATTTTTTAGAGTTAGAGAATAATGTTAAAATATCCCATTTTGTAAGAAAAAACTATATATGCACTAGTTGTGCCAGGGTGTGAACTGCACCTTCTGTGAATTACCTGTGTCTTTGTGAGGGGACTGTGTTTCTGTGGGAATGCAGGAAGGCATGCAAGGAAGTGCAGCAGACCCCTGTGTTGCTCATTTTTAGTTTGGAGGGGAATGTGAGTGAGGGCAGATTACTAAGCTTTACTTATTACCATAAGCACATTTTACTTTATATTTTTTAATTGAATAAATACTTTTTTAAAAGAACAGAGCTTTAGCACAAGTCTCTCTAGGTTTCCTCAGTCTCAGTTCACGTGGAGTGCTATGGACCAAATATTTGTGTCTTCCCCAAATTCATACACTGAAGCCCTAACCCCAGTGTGATGGTGTTAGAAGGTGGGGCCTTGGGGACTGGTGCCCACGTAAGAAAAGACCCAAGGGAGCTTGCTTCCCATTGTGTATATGTACCACATTTTTTAAAATCCAGTCCACATTTGATGGGCAGCATGGTTAGTTCCATGTTTTTACTATTGTGAATAGTGCTGCAAAAAACATGCGAGCACAGGTGTCTTTTTTGTAGAATGATTTGAGTTCCTCCAGATATATTCCCAGAAGAGGGATTGCTGGGAATATAGAAGATCAATTTTTAGATCTTTTAGGAATCACCACACTGTTTTCCACAGAGGTTTTACTAGTTTACACTCCCACCAGCAGTGTAGAAGCATTCCCTTTTCTCCACATCCTCTCCAGCATCTGTTGTTTGTTGAGTTATTTATGATGGCCATCCTGACTGGAGTTAGATGGTATCTCAGTGTGGTTTTTATTTGCATTTCTTTGATGATTAGCAGGCTGAGCATTTTTCATGGATCTGTTGGCTGCTCATATATCTTCTTTTCAGAAGTGTCTATTTATATCTTTTGCCCACTTTTTAATAAGGCTGTTTGCTTTTTTCCTTTCAGCATGTTTGAGTTTCTTGTAGATCCTGGATATTAGGCCTTTGTCAGATATACAGTTGGCAAATATTTTTTCCCAGTCTGTGAACTATCTCCCAACTCTCTTGATGGTTTCTTTTGCTTTGCAGAAGCTTTTCCATTTGATGAAGTCCCAACTTGTCTACCTTATCTCTTACAGCATGGGCTTTTGGGGTTTTCATGAGGAATTGGTTGCCTATTCCAATGTCTGTAAGAGTATCTCCTGCATTTTCTAAGATTCTTATAGTTTGAGATTTTACATTTAGGTCTTTTATCCATTTAGGGCTGATTTTTGTGTGTGGTAATAGGTAGGGGTCCTGTTTCAGTCTTCTGCATGTGATCAGCCAGTTTTCCCAGTACCATTTACTGAATAAGCTTTCCTCTCTCTAGAGATTGTTGGTAGAGACTTTTTTGAAGTGAGTTGGTTAAGAAATTGAGGTTTTGCTTCTGGAATTTCTATCCTTGTTCCATTGGTTCATATGCCTATTCCTGTACCAATACCAGGCTACTTTGACTTGGATGGATTTAGAGTCTATGAAGGAACTGAGTACCACATGTTCTCACTCATAAGTGGACCCTGAACATTTATGATAATACTACAAGAAAGAAGTCGGCAGTAGCAGGACATTGCCAGGGGAGGGAGGAGGAGGCACATAACTTCAGTAAGAGTATCTGATCCTAAACCAGTCAAAGTGTGGACCAATGGGAGACCCAAATTTCACCTGTATAATGACCATTTTTTACCTAATCCTGAATCATACCCCACATCTTTCAAATAAAATTTTTTTAATTGAAAAAAAGAAGAGACCCAAGGGAGTTTGCTTCCTCGCCTCTCTCCCTGACATGTGGAGACACAGCAAGATGGTGCCATCAGTGAATCAGAAGGTATGCCGTCACCAGACACCAGATCTGCCAGAGTCTCAGACTTCTAGCATCCAGGATTATGAGAAATAATGTCTGTTGTTCAAGCACCCAGTCTATGGTGTTCTGTTATAGCAGCCTGACTCAGAGATAGAGTCGTGTGTACTTCAAAAGCCCTTGTGTTGAGGCGTGGGGTCCTGTCCAGGGGTTAATGCAGGACCCTGCTGGCCCCTGCACTGACCCGGGACTCCCAGGAATGTACTGCAGAACCTCCAGGGCTTAAAGCAGCCCATGTTTTCAAGTCTCACCACACCACAACTATCCTGTGCTTTCCTCCCTCACACCTGCATGCCAATACAGCTTTCCTTGTGACCTGACCCCTTGAAAACAGAGCTTCAGTTTCTACCTCACCCCATTTTACCACAAAGCATCAGGACTGGTTCCCAGGGACCAGCTTCAGAAACAGAACCAGGCTATCGTCCCAGGACTTTCTCACTTAGACAGGTACACAAAACTCTTCCCTTATTCTCCTTTGACCAAAAAGCCCTTATCAGACTCCTGGAAGGCCATCTACCACACATATCAGAGTCTTCCATCTGGGACCTCTGCTACACAAGCTATTAACTCCCAAGGCTATTACCACCAAAGCCCCTGAAGTTCTTTGTTCATTGACTAGGTTTTGGGCTGACATGGTTGGAGATTCTTGTTTCTTTATTTATATGACCGCATTCATCAAGCTGCTCAAAATAGTCCAAGTAATTTGGGGCTATCAAACTCAGAACCTACCAAGAGAATAGAGAAGTGAAACTTCACTGATGGGCATCTCTATAAACATCATTTCATTTAATCATCAAGATTGTTATAGGTGGAAAAGAGGCCATATTAGTTTCTTCAGAACAGTCATTTAGAAAATACTTAGACATTTGTATCAAGAAAATTTCACAGCTGAATTAGGCTAACCATAAAAGTCACTTGAATTTAAAAGTGCACATTTTTCCTTCCTCAACACTGCCCTCAGAATGTGGCCAATCCTCCTTCTCCCTTGTCTCAACCTTGCCCCACTGATCTGGAAGGCCAATCTTATCTAGCAAGCCATGGCTGGTGCTAGAGAAGGAACAGCTTGTTAAACCAGACCACCTGATAGTTCGGAGACATGGAGAACGGTCCAAGGCCAACAGGCGTGTGTCTGAAAGTCTGATGTGGGAATTGCCCACCACCCCTTCTTCTGCGAGTATGAGAACATCAGAATGTTATAGACAGAGCCCTGTTACAATTGTGTTTCAAAACAACTTAATGCTATCATTGTTAAATGTTGTGACTTTCCTTTCCTTCCAAATGTTACGATTGCCTGCCCCTTCCTCTGGAAAACTGTAAAAAAGCATGGTATAAATTTCAGAATGTTATCTAAAAATGCCAGCCTAACCAGGAGAATTTCACGGTCAAAAAAATCTGTATCATGCTAAAACTGCATGTATGTTTCAAACTTGGGGTAGCAATGATGCTGACTCATCTCCCTGTAACCTGGTTGCCGAAGTTAAACTCCCTTTTCTCCCAGTTCTGCCCCTCGTCTTTGATTGACCATGAGGGACAGCAGCCAGTTTGTTATACCGTCCAAAAACAAAATCATCCAGAAATATGGGTGTCATTTTCTTCCATTGAACAAAAAGAAGCTTATTCAGGGAGGTTAATTAATTTGTCCCAAGTTTTTCAGGAAAGGTCTCTCATCTGTGAAAGGCATGCTTTCTCAGGGAATCATTCTCCTGGAACATTCAGGGTGGGTGGAGATTCCTTGGATGAGTTGGCCAGCTTGCTGTTGTACTGGTTGTCTTATAAATGACAGTTGTTTGCCTCATTTCTACTTTCCTTTTTTTAATTCAGTTTATAAAAGCAATTCACAGATGTAAAAAAGATGTGCCAACACTCTGTTGAAGATAAAGCAGAGCCCTACAAATAAATTCTGAACCCAACTCTGTCTTGGATGAACCTTGTAAGCAGGACTTGTGACGGCTAAGCTGCAATATCCTGCTCTTTTGTTCTTAGAATAAAAGTAACAGCAGCAATAATAACTCTAAGTGCTTTGCAAGTCTTAACCCTTGTTTTCTTTTACAACAAATCTATGGTTTGTGAATTATTTTCATACCCATTTTACAGAGAAAGGAATTTGAATAGGGAGATTAGAAACGTTCACAATTTCGGGCAACCCCCTTGGGTCCCCTCCCACTGTGGGAGCTTTTCTGTCCTCTCAATAAATCCCACTTTCAAAATAAAAAAAAAGAAATAAACTTTCACAATTTCATACAATTAGAAAAAGGTGAAGCCAAAATTGTAACTCAAATTCTGACTCCAAGCACTGGGACTGCAACACTTCTGTATTTCACAGTCATTATTGAATACTTCATTTTGCCAGGCCCTGTACAACAAAAAGTAAGATACAATCTCTGCCCACAAAGACGCTAGTGAAAAGACATATTTGCATGTTGTATAAATATCTGTAAACTGAGGTCAACGGACACAAGTCCCACATACCTAAAGTCAGAGTCAATGTGTGCACTCCAATACAATTTACTAAAACACACTTAAAACTAAAAATAAAATAAGGTTCCAGCCAATTTCCAAGTCAATCTGACACTTTCTAGATTGGAAGAGAGAGAAAAAGAAATCAACAGAGAGCAACAGTCAGTTTGGGAAAGAGCTCTGTGTGCAGGCCAAGCTCCTGCTAAAACTCACAGGCCCAAGTGAATCATGTCTCCTCTGTTCACGGAGGGAAGGGAGTGCCTGTGACCTCCTGGGCCTGGGCTGGATCCAAGCTCAGAACCCACCTACTTCTCATGCTTGACCTCAGCTGGCCAATCATTTCTTCTAAGATGGTATAATAGAGAGGGCAATTTTCTATTCTTATTGTTATATTTAGTAACACAATTTCCTCTCTCTTCAACAGAGTTTGTTTTAATAGTAGGAATGGTGGTGGAGCAGAATGCCTTGACACCAATGACTGCTGGCTGTCAGGAGCCTGCCACCCCAGCTGGTGGCCGCAGCTAACCGGGATGCCAGTGTCAATGAGCAGCGGGGAGACTGATGAGAAGCTGGGGCTGTGCTCTCCCTTAGACCAGTCGCTGAAGAAAACAGACAGATGTGAGACTGAGCGATTTTAAAATATTTTTTATTTCTACAAAGAGGAGAAAAATGGTATTCCTTTTATGTAGCAACAAGGACTCCCAGTCTGTCCCCTGGCCCTCCTCTGGTGTCAAACTGAGGAAAACCGTGGGGAAAAGCCACTTGAGAGGCTTCCCAGCCCCTGTCCCAAGTGTGCTGCAGGAGTCCAGCTGTATCACCAACATTTGCAAAACCCCTCATGGAAACCGTCACTGTATCTTTAAAATTATCAGCAATAGGAGCAATTAATAACACTGTATGATTCAAAGGAATCCATAGTGCTAGAATTTTTCTTGCAAAGTGTTTTTTAAAATCCTAGCTGAATATTTCAACTCTAGAGTTAAAAATTCTTCAGTGCTTCAGTAATGCTGATGAGTGTAGAAGCCAGGGAGGAAAAAAGTGATGCGGAGGAAAGTGGTTTTCTATTTTCTCCTTAAAATTAGAGAAGATGGACAAAGTACTTTTTATATGTACTCAACAAACACAGAGTGCACTCTAGATTCTAACAGCAGTCTGGATTCAGCTCTTAAAGAGAGGAGACTAATATTTATTGGACCCTATTACACGCCCAACCCTGTAAAAAGCACTTTGCATGGCATAGATCGTTCAGTCTTCACATCTGCTCTATCATCATTATCCCTGTCTTCAAACACGAATGGCTGACACCCAGAGAGGTTTATCTTAGAATCTGCTCACACCCTGGGGGACCAGAGTTCAGGCTCACTTGGAAAGTGCATGGAACAGGGAGTGCATGGGGTGGAAAGACAGATCCAGGGAAGGGAAGGGGTGACAGGCAAAGGAAAAGGGATGACTGGGGCTTAATCTCTCAGGGACATTCGGCTCCCACGTTAGCATGAGCCTCAGCATCCCTCAACTGACACATGACCTGGCGGGTTCCACACCGGCTTCCAGCATCACCCCCGCCCCAGGTGCCACTGCTCAAAGCGAAGGAGCCCCCTGACCTGACCTGAGGCACAGATTCTGGGCTGGAAGGAGGAGGGAACACACAGGATCAGTCAGATCTGAAGAGTGAGATGCCACCGACAGCACCTCCTCCTAGGAGAATAAAGTGGCCTGGAGTCACACAGGCAGGAAGAAGAAGAGCTGGTATAACAGGCCACTCCTCTGACCTGAGTCTTCCTCTAGGCGATTTCTTTAAAAACCATCACTATCCTGGCAGAAGGTGCAAAGTCATGTTGACAATGTAATGGCAACAAATGCCAAAATGTTTGCCACTTTCCCCTTTGGTGAGCAATGTTTACTCCTCACTCATCTCATAGCAACCCGGATGTACATTCTTCCAAGCAGGAAGCTGCTTTGGTCCTCTCTTGAGCCAGAACCTCTCTTGAGCTCTCTGTTCTGTTCTTTCTGACTTCCTTAAGAGATTTCTCAGAGCAGCCTTGCCTCACAGATGTACCAAGACTGGGGGCCAGGCTTTTGGAGTAAATAAGCCCAATGGCTTTGGTCAGTCTTCCTAAAAGGATTCATTATTCTACAAGCATGTGGAAATTATTCCGTCAGGAGAGGAAACCTCATGGTCCCTGAACAGGATGGTCCTAGAACACCCGGATCTACACGTGGAGGGACAGGATGAAGCCCCTGAAGCCTCAAGCACCCACGCTCTGACCTCCTCTCCATCATGGGCAGAAGAAGATGGTAAGTCCCTAAAACAAGCCAAGCCTTCACTTTTTCCTGCGTAACCAGACACAAGGATGTCTCTTTCTCCGTGTTCCTGTGAGATTAAATGATGTCAAGTGGGTGCAGACCTGGAGAGCTGGCACTAGGTTGTTCCTGCTCACTACAAGGAACACAAGTAAGCCTATTTAAAGTGTATTTGATCAGGACCCTTTATAGAATAAGATGAGCATAGTATATAAAAACACATTTTGTTAAAGACCAAGAGACGTCTTTCTTATTTTTGAGCAGTTGAATAGTGTGTTAGTTTTTCATTGCTGCATAACAAATACCAGAAACTCAGCAGCTTAAACCAATATATATTTGCCATCTCACAGTTTCCATGCTTAGGAGCTGACTGGGTCCTCTGTTCAGGGTCCTGCAAAGCAGAAATTGTGGAATCTCCCAGATGGGTCCTCATTTGAAGCCTCAGCTGATAGGTTCCTCCTTCAAGCTCCCTCTATGGCTAAATGATGAAGTTCCCGTCTTCTTGCCTGACCATGGGAACTTCTCTCAGCTCTTAGAGGTAACTCTAAGTTCCTGGCTCACGGCCCCTGCATAATAGGTCATGCATGGCTGGTCCTTCCACAAGAAAAACCTCTGTGAAAGTGGAGTCTTGTAGAATGTGATGCAATCACAGGAGAGACTGTTCTATCACCTCTGTCACACAACATGTTCCCACCCAGGAGTGGCTCCCTCCCATCTTCACAGGGAGTTGTTTATGAGAGATGGACCTCATTTTGCCTTAGAAAATGCTTTCATATTGGTAACTTACTTTCTCAGGGCTAGACTTTTTGACCTACATAGGAAAAAATATTTACCAGTCACAACTCTCAAATCATAGTTTGAAGAATCTAGTCTTTCTATTTCTAAACAATGCCTCTGTCTTCACATAAAAGTTGTTATTGAGGCAAACATATTTTTGTTTCTTTAAATGGGAATTTGATACCTTTTTTTGTCAGGGGAGAGTTTGTTTTTTCCTTTCAAACTGACACGGGGTTCTTTGCAAAAACCCTACTTGGCTCTGGGGATTGATGTCATGAAAGCCAACCTTTGTTTGAAAGAAGAGAACAACAGGAATGTTTGGGGATGGTACAACTTTTAGTCAAATTGAATTTTTATCAATACTGATGCTTTTACATTTTAAAAATCGATTAAGTAACCGAAGAATACGTAGTCTAGATCAGAGAGGAATCAAAGATACTGTAAACTCACCTATCTGCTGATATAAATTTATAACTGCCCGTTGGAGTTTGGACTCTAAAGAGTCTAGAAACTGGAGCAATGGTTCTGCTCTTCTCCAGCATAGAGCTTTGAGGGTGGGGGGAACCACCTTAAAAAGAGCTAAGTATATTTGGAAAATAAGCTATTACAAATTGGTGGCTAACATTTTGCTTGAGAATGGTCAGCCTTTTCTTAATTCAAATTTTTCTACATATTAGCAACTTATTTCACTGTCTTATACAAAGAAAAAAGTTTCTTTCTCAAAACCTTGTAAGTGAATGCAACTTCCCACAGAACTAAGATGGACGCTGCTGGCCAGCCACCTTCATGCTTTTCTTCTCACTAGCAGGTGGTGAAATCTTCTCTCCAATATGGACCACATTCTACCCTGCCTCCTGCTCAAAGATACTGGTGTTGCTCTCAGTTCTGTATGTTTTTGCATCAGATCAAATTAACCAGTTGGATACTTACAGGTCACAAATCAATAGTAGATGGAAATTCTTAAAATATTCATGTGCTAGTTATCTCTTGGGACCAGCACTCATGAGGTCAGTTCGGTTGCCTGCCAGGATATTTGAAGATATGTTTGCTCCAGTTTCTGAATTTTTCCTCTCCTTCTCACTTCATGACCTCTTCATATGTTAGCTATGCTCACCAATTCTGGCTCAAAAGACAATGGAGCTAGGGAAACTTAAATTATTTGATTTATAAGTAGGGATTATGAAGAAAGGAAGGGGCCATAAGTCAATGCTGAGCTTTACTCTAATTGAGTATCCAAATGTGAACAAACTGGGGTAAAAACTGTATCAGCAAACTGTTTCTCAGATAATGTAGTAGTTCCCCCTATGCCCTACTAGATGTCTAACAGGATATAGGAGCCCAAATATGAATTAAAATGCCCTGGCTTAAACTAGTAGCCAAACAAATGTCACTGACCAATAAACTCTAAAGTAAATAAGAATTTACGGTACGGCTGTGGGGACCAATATTATTTAACCAACCCTTGGTAACTGAAATTTGTGGATGTGGGAAAGTGCAAAGTGAGAAATGCCTATGTTCTCTCTTTTTCAAATTTTCATCTAACTTATAGTTCTATCCTGTATGTGCTTGTGTGTATTTTGGTTTGTGTGCATTTTCTCTTTTTATTTGAATCAATATTTTTTATTTTTGGAAGAACTAATTTGTAAGCCATCTCTAGTGATCCTCCTTTTTCTATTGTATTCATTTTGCTTGTATATTTATGTCCCCTCTTACACTTATTTGGAATGATTCCATTGTTTATTTTTACTTTCTTTAATTGAAGAATTAGTTTACTAATCAATAATTTTGAAACACTTGTATATGAAGTTAAGAGTTTTCCTATTTAGATGCATAATGTGTTCATTATTGTAGAATACAAAAAAAATTCACTTTTCAATTTTATTATTAAAACATAAATAGCTTGGAATTATTTTCACAATAAAATTTCTATTTATTTACAATAGATATGAATTTAAATTTAATACAATACAAAAAAGTAGATATACAACAGTGTATATCCATAATAGATGTAAGCCATGCTCAGTGGAAAAGCAATGACTAAACAAAAACATAATAAGGAATGTAAAAAAAAACCACTAAATTTCACCACTCTGAAAGGACCCTCTACGACTGTTGATGATTATCCTTCATACACTATCTTTACGTGCCCCTATGCCTACACATTCACATACACGTGCTCACACACACACGAGACCGTATCATGAGCACAGTGATTTTTTAATAATTGTAAGTTTAATTTTCAAATGTATAATGGGAGGCAAAAATAGCATTTCACCTTTTGTCTATAATTTTATTGTACTGCTATCAGCAAAGAATGTCTTTATTATATAAATACCTTGGAAATTGAGAATTTCTTTGTGGCCCAGTGCATAAATATTTTTTAAATCTTCTATTTATTAATAAATAAATGCGCTATTTGTTGCTTGCATTTGTGTCTATATTGTCCAATCAAGATTAGTTATACTATTTAAATAATGTATAACTTTACTTTTTGCCAACCTCATCTATCAGTGAGACTTGATAATAATTCCCACAATTACTAATGACTTTTCAAAGTCTACTTGTAATTCTGTTGAGTTATGTCATATGTTTTGAAAGACTAAAGTTAGGTGCCTACAAGGCTGTCATTGTAGTAAGTCACTGATAGATTATTTATTTTATTATTCATTATATTCATATTTTTTCTAAATATATCTTATCCCATAACATATCTGTATTAATTTCTGTTTCAGTTAATATTTTTATGGCATAAATTTTCCCATGAGTTTATCTTCAGCCTTTAAGTGTAATTACATTTTAAGCATGTCTTTTAAATTTCACATAGTAGGATTTTTTTCATTATCAAGTCTCTGTCTTTAAAAAGTGAATTTTATTTCTTATCAAGTTACTGTGATTGCTGATATAGTTCTACCATCTAATTCTTTGTTGTCTATTTATTATTTTAATTTTTATATTTTATTTTTTCTTTTCTGTTTTGTTAGATAAATCGTCTTCTCAATTCCTATTTTCTCTCTACTTGCTTAGAAGTCTCATATTTCATTCTGTTATTGTAGTGATTGCTTTTATTTTTTTCTGACTTGCATACTTTTGTACTATTCTTATAAAATATAAAGCTAGTCCATTTTCATACACTTCCCCCAAATAAGACTTACAATTTTTCTGTAATCTCCTTCTCCCAAATTTCATATTATTATTATTATCTAATGTGTATTTTCAATCCATCATGCTTTGATGTTATGAAAAAAATACCTATTACATTTCATACCAACATAATTTTACTTTTGTAGTCCTAGTAAGAAGAAATTGAGACAAAATTAATCTAAGTAGAGTTGATTTGGGCCAAGCTTGAGTATTGCAACCCAGAAGTATAGATTCAAGTTGTCCTGAATATACAATCTAATTAGCAGTAGTTACAAGTGGGTTTCTAAAGGCAAAAAAGGAGGACTGAGTGGGCTGAAAAAAAAAGTTGTTTGTTAGAAATTTTTTTTGGTTTGTAGAAATAACATTGATTAGTGATTTTGACTATACATTGTCAAGCTATAGAGTGGGGTTATACAATGTCAGGTGCAACATTATTAAGTTAATGTATATCTGCTTATGGTGATAGCAAATCATTTCAAGAGATGAATACATAGCTCAAGGGGAAAGTACAATGTTAATGCTGTCTCATTTTAATGTCTTTCTGGACCAGATAATTAAAAAACTTGCAATCCTCAGGTAAAAGTTATTTCCTCGTTTACTTCTTTAATTGCCATTGCTTTTTTCTGCCATTTCTTCTCCTCTGTGTTAGCTTTTCTTCATGCTGAAGTATATCCTTTAGTAACTCTTTTTTTTATTAGCAAGGATCTTTTGTGTATCTGAAAATGCTTTTGATATTGCCCTCACTTTGAATGATAGTCAGCATGGTACAGCATTTCAAGAGAGTTATTACCTATTCTCAGCCACTGAAGACATTCCATTGTCTTCCAGCATCTCTTGTTCGGTTGTTGATAATGGAGAAGTCACTTTCATTGTTATTGTTATACTTCCATAGATTATCTAGGATTCTCTCTCTCTCCCTCATCTTGCATCATTCTTTTTTGTCCTTAATGTTGTTATGATAGTTTTCCAAGATACATTTGTCTTTATTTATCCTGCTTAAGATTCAGAATGCTTTCTCAGTGTGAGGATATATGAAGTGTATCCACCATTTTCTTGTAATTTTTCTATGGTTCTGCACTAGTATTCATATTAGTCCTAGAACAAACTGCCTACTCAGCTGCATAATTGGCTTTCCTCCAAACTGGGGAAGCAGTGAAATTCTAATATTTTATTTAATCATCTTTTCTTGCTCCACTTCAGGGCAGGATGGGGCTGGTGAAGTAGGAACCATGCAGGGATGTGTCAGATCTCTGCTCCTTGGAACCCATGTTAAAATTTATGAGTGAGATTGAATGTCTGATTGCTGCTGGTGAATGTGTTGCTGTTTTCTGCTTTCATTTCATTTGGTATTGGGACAGGAATTCTAATATTCAGCTTCTCTCCATCCTCTTCAACTTGAATTCTCCTATGTTACTTTTATAGGTTTTTTTTTTAAGTGTATAAATTCTGTCTCCAGCTCCTGCTAAGATCTTCATGGGGGAGAGATGCCATAAACCATTACCCTTGAACCTTTCCCTGATGATCCCATTACAGGACCCTAAATAAGTCAGACCCTTGTAGAGTATTATTACCCAACTAAGTAGCATTCTTAGGAATGGAAGCACCTGGATTCCTACACAGTTTTCTGATGGATGGTGTAGAGGACAAAGGCAGGCACCTGGTCCACCCATGTGCACAAAAACTTGTAGAATGAAAATAGTGCTTAGAAAGAAGAGACTTTGGACTCGCCTGGACCTCTTCAAAGGTCTTCCTGTTGAAAACCCGACGCTGCAGTTCAGTTCTTCTTGTCATATAGAGTCTCTTCTCCACAGGAAGCAAAAAAAGGTCAGCATGATTTATGTCATTTAATATCTAACCCCACAGTGAATTCTAGCCCCTAATCTAGCTGTACTGGATTAGATGAAGTGATTTAGAGTGCATCTGTGCAGGATAAAGTAAGGAGAGGTCTGTCAAGTGTGTGACTGTCTTGATCAAAAATGGAAGACAAATCACTTTACCTTGGTAAGATGGATGAGAGTTCCTAGTATGTTCAATTCATTAGGAAGACAATGTATAAGCACACAATACGTACACAGGTGCACCCACATAAATGCCCTATTCTCCAGGAAATATATGGTCAAGAGTTCCACGGTTAAGAAACTAACTGGAATAATTTATTCTGCTAAACTGTGTAAGTTATACTTCAAGAATTGCTCCTGGCTCTCAGTCTTCTCCACCCGCTAAGCGCAGAAGAATTTCTAATCATTGTTTCTTTGAGTTATTTCCCCAAACTGGAAGGCACTGAGTGATTCGTCATTAACACCCCATCAGCATAATCCTCTACATTAGATCACAACTAAATTTATCTTTTTATTAGACAGTTTTAGCAGGAAATGTACTTTTTCAGAAGTCAGGAGGTCTGAGTTCCTCATCCTATCTCTAGGCTATAGTTTCCTTATCAGAAAACGGGGTCTGTAGGCTAAAAGGTTTCTTTGGCTCCCCTGGGGCTATCCTCTGAGAGGTTACGGATTTGCTTTTGTGGACACCAAGAGATCATGAGGTTCTAATTTCCATTGTACAAAATGTTGAAATGGAAATGCACTTCTTATGGAAAATGCCATCCTCTAGCTGTTTGTGTGTGTTTCTTGTTTCTTTAACAGTTGACAACAAGAATAATTGCACAGTAACATCTTACTCTCATTGATGCTGACAGTGCATCATGCACATGTTAGAAGATGCATCCTAACAGTTATAGCAACACGTCATCATTTCATTTATTCAACACATGTTCACAATCGCAATGTTCCCAGCTGTGTTCTAAGTACTGTGGAAAGTACAGAGCAGCCTGACACGCCCTCCTCCTTAAATGGGGGGTCTGCACAGCATGGCTTGCCTGTCCAAGACTCCACCCGTAGTTCTGGAGCAACTATCAGCAGTACTTTCATCCCTCCCAAAAGCATCTCAGCCCAGACACTTTCTGTGTCTAAGGTGACCATTGGATGATCACCTTACCTTGAAGCGGCTTGCAATCTAAAACAGAAGGCAACAGACCTATGACAATGTTTCTCATACAAGGCGTAAAGCGCTAAACACCATGTGAGAATGGGGAGATGGTGCTGGGCATTCAGGGAAGGCAGGACATTCCCAGCGGGGGAAGCAGGAAGATTTTATGACCTGCAGATGGCAGACACTGAGAATATCCACAGCAGAAAGAATGCCATTCGGCAGAGGCAGGAATGAAATCAAATGTGAGTCCCAAAGTTTGGGTTGGCTTATACTCCATAAGCTAAGTGACTTGTAGCAGTGGGGACATGTGGAACATTCTCCATTTGTGGGCAGAAACCGAGATCAAAGCCAGGATCTGCTGAACCCCACTGCACTTGCCTCTCCTCATCTGTCAACTGGGAGCAGTAGTTGCCCCCTCGCCTCGGTGGGTTGTTAAGAGGAAATGAAGTCAACAGAGTGCCTGGAGAGAAAATGGTGGCAGCTGGGAGCTTAGAGAGATATTTCTTGGGCACCTGGTGCCTGGAGGTTGGTAGGCAGAAAGGTAGTTCTGGAAAGAAAAGAAAAGAAAGAGAGAGAAATGAGCAAAGAGCAAGAAGTTGCTTCTACATCTTTAGATGTCATATAAACTATCCATATCATCAATATTTCCAGAAACCTGGCATACTATACTTACCAAATAAATATAAATATGATATCAACGTAATTCACAAATCTAAACCAATCGTGTGCAATGGAATTTCAGCGCCAAGAGAATAGGAGAGAGGAAATCCAGGCCCTGAAAGATATCAGTGTATCTGCTGTTCCCAGGTCCATAAAGCTGGAAGATGTCAGCAGACTGCGTTCCCAGGGGACTTTACCACAGCACATGGGCTTATTTAACTTTCAAGGATGTAAAACCATACTATTTCAGCAGCCTTTTTTTCCATTTTAGAGAAGAATAATTCAATTGCCCTGCATCCCAATCTTCCTAGAGTTCTGACAGTTCGATTTTCGTAACATTTATCTTAGACTCAAAGTGTTGTATAGCATTAAATATGTGTGTGATTACCACGAATTGCAATTAACTTTGTTTTGAAAACTTCCAACCCCCCTTGGGATAATTTGAGCATGGTAGGGTTTAGGAATCGCTTCTCAAGCCCCTCCACTAATTCTCCCAGAAGGTGTGACATGCATGAGAATGCAGCTGAAATCATTTCACCACCCGGATCTGGGAAAACTGCTTTGAGGCATCACATAAAACCCTGCACAGGGTATGTGAATGATCCTTGTGTGTGCATTCAGAACTGACGGAGGTAGGAATGGCTCAGAGCCTATACTGGAGCTGCGGAATGGAGGGGGTGCTGAGGGATGCCAGATCAAGGCAGGAGACAGAAAGACAGGTGATGAAAGGGAGGTGGGATGATTTTAGCCTCGGGGCATAAAGCAGAACAGGCCAATTCTTCACCAAAAGATTCTATCATTTAGTCCTGACTTGAACAATTTCATTAAACATACCAATAAGGAGAAGCAAGAAATATCCAATTTTAATAAATAATTATTGAGCACTTTCTTCATGCCAGACACTGTCTTAGGTACTAGGGTGGAGAGAATTATTGGAAAATAGAAAGATAACTAAGTTCTAATCCTTACCCTGCAGCAGCTCTCTGCTGCCCGCATGTATAATTCAAGACAGATGTGCTAGGTCTTAAAAGAGGAAGAAATGTTTATCCCCAACTGAGATACGTCAGGGAGAACAAGGCATTTTATCCGGATCTTGAAGAAAGGAAGAGGATTCAGCTTGTAGCAGGGTGAGGAGACTCGAGGCTTGGCAGACACAAAGGGCAGCAGGAGCAAAGGTAAGGAAACAGGAAAGAGAAAGCAGGTCCCCAGGACAGTTGGTGACCTGGTTAGTAGAGCAAAAGTCGGTGAGAGGGTGCAGCAAGGGAACACTCAGCAAACAGGGCTCACTTCTGACTCTTCAGCCACAGCCACATGCACACTTGTGCATGCACACAAATAAGCTTATACACACTTACCCATGCAAAGGCAAACACTCTCAAACTCATTCTCACACATACACCCACACGTTTGCACACTCTCACAGGCACACATGTTAATCCCCACACATTTGCACACACCCTCAAATGCCCACTCTTTCTCATACGTGTATACACACATGCACACACACGTGTGTACCCCTTACACACATGCACACAATACTTGTACATACAAACACTAACATACTCTCCCATGTGCTCACATTTCCATACATGCACACACCCACACTATCTCACAAGCATAGATGTGCACACACACTCACATACACACACCTTCTACAGGAGGGAGAGCCACGGCATCCCGAGGACCGGCTCGCAGTCCTCCCTTGTCAGTGTCAGCTAGCTAGTAAAACAGCCTGGGGTCGAAAAAGCAAGAGCTCTGTGGGCATAATAAGGAAACGCTTGTTGACAGGAGCCGAAATGAAAATCTCAGGCAGCCTTGGAGACAGTCTTGCGTAGGAGATTCATCCTCACAGTGCTAGATGTGCCTGTTTTGTAGGGACCTAAAAAAGAATACAAACAGCAGCTTTGAAAAAGCTCCTTCCTCACACATCTTTTCTCTCCCAATTAAAGTTCCCAGCACTCACCCCTCCTTGTTGGTGCTGAATTTGGGCAGAAGAGGGGCTCACAGCAGGTAGCAGCAACTGTAAGTGACAGGGCACAAGAGAAGTGATGACACCTGAGAGGAGAGCACATGACCAAGACAGAGAGTCCTTCCAGGTCTGGGCTGCATGATTCCCTATTTCTTGAGTGCTCCCTGGGCTAGGTGACCCCTTGGGGCAAGGCCCAATTTTTCACATTCTTCTTCCTTTGCCACATTGACCCTGTATGGTTTGAACTTATGCTAGAAAACTCCTATGGATGTTATGGCTACCAAAATCACTCAGAGTCCTAGACAATTGAATGGCGATACATCCACTGAGGAAATTCAATGTGTGTTTGAAACTGTCCCCCTTTATTCCTCTTTTACTCACCCCCCCCACACACACACACACACACAACAGATCTGGGTTATTATAAGCACTCTTTTCCATACATTCAGGAACAGAATACATAAACCATTGAAATACAAATGATTTCAGGCAACCAGATAATGAAAAAAGAGACAAATATAAGAAAGGAAAAAGATAAGCCAAACTCTTGAGTAAAAACAAAAAGCTAAATAAAATGTTGTCTAAGTATAAAAGTTTATTAAAATATCGAAAAAGGTTTATACTGATAATGCAGGAATGATTCCCATCTTAAAACTACTATTATAATTTGCCATACTAATATGTTAAAGGAGAAAAACCTTATAATTATCTTAACATATACAGAAAAAAATTGTTTAATAAAATTCAAAACCCATGAGTGATTTTTAAAAGTCTTAGTAATTGAGAGAGAGAGAGTGCCAGAATAAACATATTTAATGTTAAAACATCAACATTAGGAGGAAGACAAGAGTACCTGCAAATTTTTTCTTATATAAGATTAGCCTTGTAGATCCTGGATGTTAGGCCTTTGTCAGATGCATAATTTGCAGATTTTTTTTTCCCCGTTTTGATGGTTTCTTTTGCTGTGCAAAAGTTTTTCATTTTGTCTATCTTACCTTTTATGACATTCGCTTTTGCGAACTTGGTCAAGAATGTGTTGTCTACTCCAACGTGCATAAGGGTGTTTCCTATGTTTTCTTCCAGGATTCTTATAGTTTGAGGTTTTGTGTTTAGGACTTTGATCCATTTTGAGTTGATTTTTGTATATGGTGATAGGTAGGGATCCATTGTGATTCTTCTGTATGTGTCAGTCAGTTTTCCCAGCACCATTTGCTAAATATGGTCTCCTTTCCCCAGTGATTGTCATTTGGTGGCTTTGTCAAAGGTGAGTTGGTGTTCTTGCTTCTGGAATCTCTGTTCTGTCCCATTGGTCTATGTGTCTATTCTTCTATCAATACCGGACTGTTTTAGTTACTGTAGCCTTATTACAAAGTTTAACAACTAGAAGTATGATACTTCCACTTTGTTCCTTTTGCTGAGGATTGTTTTGGTGATTTGTGCTCTTGTCTTTTTCCACATGAATTTCTATATTGTAATTTCTAGGTCTGAGAAAAACAATGTTGGTAATTTGAAGAGTATTGCATTGAATCTGTAGATTAGCTTGAGTAGGATGGACATCTTGACAATAATGATTCTTCTGATCCATAAGCTTGGAATGTTTTTTCCATTTGTTTGTGTCATCCTTGATTTCCTTGAGCATCATTTTATATTGCATTTTATATTGTAAAGGTCTTTCACATCTCTGGTTAATGGATGTCAAAGTATTTCACTTTTTTGTGACTGTTGTGAATGGGAATGTGTTTTCATTTAGTTAGTTCTCTACCTGTTTGCTGCTGGTGTATAGAAATGCAACTATCTTTTGCACATTGATTTTGTAGCCCAAGACTTTACCAAAGCCATTTATCAGTGTGAGGAAGCTTTTGTCAGACTTCCTAGGGTTTTCAAGGTATAAAATCATAACATCTGCAAAGAGGGATAGCTTAACTTTCTCTTTTCCTATTTGGACACTCCTGACTTCCTTCTCTTACCAGATTGTTCTGGTTAGAACTTCCAGCAATATGTTGAACAGGAGAGGTGAGGTTTACAAGGAACTCAAATGAAGTGAAAGGAAAACAACCCCATTTAAAAAAGTGGGCAAAAGACATAACAGACATTTCTCAAAGGATGACATACAAGCAGCCAACAGACACATGAAAAACAGTTCAGCCTCACTAATCATCAGAGAAATGCAAATCAAAAGTACAATGAAATACCACCTAACTGTGGTAAGGATAGTTATCATTAATAAGTCAAAAAACAATAGATGCTGGCACGGGTGCAGAGAAAAAGGAATGCATCTACACTGTTGGTGGGAGTGCAAGCTTGTTCAACTTCTATGCAAAACGGCGTAGTGATTCCTAAAAGAATTAAAAATTTACCTTCCATATGATCCAGCAATTCCTCTTCTGGAAATATACCCAGAGGAACATAAATCATTCTACAAAAAAGACACTTGCACATATGTTTATTGTCACACTCTTCACAATAACAAAAACATGAAACCAACCATTCTGCCCATCAAAAATTGGCTGGGAAAGAAAATGTGGTATGTATTCATGATGGAGTATTATGCAGCCGTGAAGAACAAAATCATGAACTTTGCAGCAAATTGGATGGAGTTGGAGACCCTAATTCTAAGTCGACTATCACAGCAACAAAGAGTCGAATACCACATGTTCTCACTCATAAGTGGGCCCTGACCTTAGTCACGTTAGCACAAGGAGGGATCAGCAGTTGCTGGCACTGCTAGGGGAGGGAGGAAAGAAGAAGAGTGGGGGACACATGACAACACAAAAGGAACCTGGTCCATTACAGGGGAAGTGAGGGCCAGTTAGAAGTCCAAACTTCACCTGCATGCTACCTACTTACATAGTTAATCCTTACTTCTACTCCACATCTTCATAATAAAACAAATTTTTTATAAAAAGATTAGTCTTATATAGAGGTCCTAGACATCTCAATAACAAAAGAAATAAATAACTGAAAAAATGAAATAAGATTATCATTATGCATAGACAACACAGTTATCAATATAGAAAATTAAAAGAATTTCCAGACACCATATTCGACTAACAGAAAAGTTCAGCAAGGTCACTAGATATAGAATTAATATAGCAAAATCAGTAACAAAAACAACAAATAGAAAAGCTACTGGCAACCCTATGTCTAGCAAAATTTCCCCACAGCCTCCATAAAAAAACACAGCATAAGACACTGAATAACTTGCAGACACTGCTGACATTGATTATAGGCAAAGAAATTATATGGAGACCACACTAATACACCCACATAGGGCCAAAACCAAAACACCCTATCCAAACAATGCAACAGATAGATCTATAGGAAATAGATAGATCTTTCTTCATGAAAGCTACTTCATAAAATTTGAAAGCACAACAGTTACACCAGATGAACAGATATTAACATACTAATGTGGGCACAAAAGAAACATTAAAAATCAAGGAAACATGACACCTCCAAAGGAGTACCACAATTCTCCAGTAACATACACCCTCCCCCAAAAAAGGAAATCTTTGAAATGCCTGAAAAGGAATTCAAAATAATAATTGTAAGGAAACTCAGTGATATATGATAGAACACAAATAGACAATACAAATAAATCAGAAAAACAATTCATGATATGAATGAGGAATTCAACAGAGATAGATATAATAAAAATCCAAACAAAAAACTTAATACTAAAAAATCTGATGGTTAAACAGAAAATGCAATTGAGAGCTTCAATAATAGACTTATTTCCTATGGCATGGGCATTTGGGGTTTTGGTCAGGAATTGGTTTCCAGTTCCAATTTCCAGAAGGGTACCTTCTTCATTTTCAAAGGTTTTTATAGTTTGATATTTTACATTTAGGTCTTTGATCCATTTAAGCTGATTTTTGTGTATGGTAATAGGTAGGGGTCTTGCTTTAGTCTTCTGCATGTGCTCAGCCAGTTTTCCTGACATCATTTATAGAATGTGTTCTCCTCTCCCCAGTGGTTGTTAATGGAGGTCTTGTGAAAGATGAGTTAGTTGAGGTTTTGCTTCTGGAATTTCTATCCTATTCCATTGGTCTATATGCCTATTCTTGTACCGATAACAGACAGTTTTGATTATTGTAGCCTTACAATAAAGTTTAAAGTCTGGAAGTGTGATACCTCCTGCTTTGTTTCTTTTGATGAGGATTGTTTTGGCTATTCATGTTATCTTTTTTTTCCATTATGAATTTCTGTATTGTCATTTCCAGGTCTGAGAATGATGCTGGTAATTTAATGGGTATTACATTAAATCTGTAGATTACCTTAGGTAGGTTGGACATCTTAATAATGTTGATTCTTCCAATCCATAAGCATGGAATATTTTTCATTTGTTTGTGTCATCTTTGATTTCTTTGAGTAGTGTTTTGCACTTTCTTTGGTTAGGTCTTTCACTTCATTTCATTCCAAGGGATTTCATTTTAGAACCTCATCAAACTGACAAGCAAAGCAAAAGAAACCATCAAGAGGGTGGGGAGATAGCATTGGGAAAAAATTGGGAAAAAATATTTACCAGTTGTATATCTGACAAAGGCCTAACATCTAGGATCTACAAGGAACTCAAACACGCCAAATAGAAAAAAACAAACAACTCTATTAAAAAGTAAGGAAAAGATATGAATAGACAGTTCTCAAAAGAAGACATATAAGCAGCCAACAGACGCATGAAAAAAATGCTCAGCCTCCCTAATCATCAAAGAAATGCAAATAAAAACCACACTGAGATACCACCTAACTCCAGTCAGGATGACCATCATCAATAACTCAAAAAACAACATATGCTGGAGAGGATGCAGCGAAGAGGGAACACTTCTACACCATCGGTGGAATTGCAAACTAATACGACCTCTGTGGAAAACAGTGTGGTGATTCCTAAAAGACCTAAAAATTGACCTTCCATGTGTCCCAGCAATTCTCATTCTGGGAATATACCCAGAGAAACTCGAATCACTCTATGAAAAAGATACCTGCACACATGTTTATTGGAGCATTATTCACAATAGCAAAAACATGGAAGCAACTGTGCTGCCCATCAAAAGTGAACTGTATTTAAAAAGTGGTATATATACATGATGAAATATTACACACCCAAAAAGAAAGACAAAATTATGAACTTTTCAGCTACTTGGATCATGTTAGAGTCTATAATACTCAATGATCTATCAGAGAAACAAAGAACTGAGTACCACGTGTTCTCGCTCATAAGTGGACCCTGAACAATTATCATAATACTATAAGAAAGGGATTGGCAGTAGTGGGAAACTGCCAGGGGAAGAGCACACTTCATCAATAAGGGTACCTGATCTCAAACTAGATGAAGTGAGGACCAAAGTGAGGCCCAAACTTTACCTGTACAATGACCATTTGTATACCTAACTCTGAATTGTACCCCACATCTCTAAAATAATAATTTTTTTAAAAATAGACTAGATCAAGCAGAATAATTTCTGAACTTGAAGATAGATAGCATAGCTTTTGAAATAATCCAGTCAGTCATAAAAAATAATGAAGAAATTTAAAAACTGAAGAAAGTCAATATTCACATTATAAGGGTTCAAAGAAAATTAAGAGATGGGAAAAGGCAAAGAAAAATTACTTGGTAAAATAGTAGCTAAAAGCTTCCCAAGTCTTGGAAGAGATATAGACATCTAGATACAGGAAATTCAAAGGTTTCCAAATATATTCAACCCAAAGTGCTCCTCTTTGAGGCACATTATAGTTAAACTGTCAAAAGACAGAGATATTGAAAGCATTCTAAAAACAGCAAGAAAATAGTGTCAAATAACATACAAAGAAATCCTCGTCAGACTAACAGCAGATTTCTCAGCAGAAATTGTACAGGCCAATAGAAAATTGGATATGTTCAAGAGGCTGAAAGAAAAAAAAGTAAACCAATAATACTATATCTAGCAAAGCTAAACTTCAAAAATGAAGGAAAAACAAAATCTCCAGACAAGAAAAACTGAGGGAATTCTTCACCACTAGACCAACCCTACAAGAAATGATTAAGGGTGTTTTACATCTGGAAGTTAAAAAATGATATATACCATATACAAAAGTATAAAACTAACTGGTAAAGCAAATAAACAACTGAGGAAGAGAAAGAAATCAAATATTATCACTACAGAAAACCATCAAACCAAAATGATAAAAAATAAGAAAGGAAGAAAAAAATAAAGTATAAACAAAACACTTAAAAACAATTTTCTAAAAAATGACAGGCATGGGTCCTCATGTATCAACAACAACCTTGAATGTAAACAGTTTAAATTTCTCAACTAACACGTTCATGACCAGCAAATTTTTCACTTTCCTAATAATGAAAGCAGGAAAAATTTAAAAAAAAAAATCTGAAGCTGGTTGCCACAAACTTCTGTTATTAAGCACAAGTGAAATGGTATTTTCTAAATTGTCAGCTTTTGTGCAATATAGCTGAAAGTTGCAGACATATCCAGTATTTGCCTCAGATGCCACTCTGGCTACCATTCCATATTTGTATTTTTATTCGGATCATAAACCCGAAAAGACATTCTTTCACAATGAGGTATCATGGATTCATCCAAGGAAGAACATTCTTGGTCAAGTTTATACACAGTTTTGAACTTATTTAAAACATAATTTATTACGGGTTCAATTTTGCATAATCTGCTTAGATTTGACTGCATTTCTGCACTATTGGAAAATGCAAAAACTGCAAAATTTGTAGGAATCTGTTTTGTGTTATTATTTTTTAAAAGAAAGGTGTCACAATTGACAGATATGTTGAACAATAATCATGTATTGTGGTTTTCTTCACTTGTCCCACCAAAATATTTAATGCTAGAAATTTTTTCATCTCAGACACTGTAGTATTGCTCCACTTTTTTTATTTCTTTGGACATTTATATCTGTGGTGCATCTGATCATAATACCTGTTAGTTTCAGTTGCGATCATTTCTATAAAATTTCCAATAAATAGTGCGACAACTTCACTTATACTTTGAGGATCATTTGGAAACAACTTGACACCTGGATTAACAATAAACACTTCTAAGTTTCTTTTGGATCATATTTTGTCCACTCAATGTCTGATTCATTCTCACCAGTACAAGATTCACTGTCATAGATTATCTGCATTTTATTTCTTTGTTTGCATTGCATCATTACATCACTATTTGTCTCACTATCACTAATAAGTTCATTGGATTCACCTTAGAACTTGGAAATCTCAGCAGCATATATTTCTTCATTTTCCATAATAATGGTACATTATTTTTAATGTTGAAGTCTGAAAGCCCTAAAATATCAAAATACAACTATACAACACTAATTGCAACAAAATAATGACCAACTTGCAATTTTTTGCCATCTACATAAATCAATAACAACATTGTGCAGTCAATATCAGATAATTATCTCAATTAACTTTCTCTCTCGTTGCCTGACTATTCATTTTCAAGCAAAATATAATAACACATACATATGACAACATTGCAGCATTCAGAAACAGAATTTTCAAACATGTAAATTCACATCGGCGGCAATCAGGAATAGAATTTGAAATGACGTGAATTTACATCAGTGGCAACCAGGAACAGAATTTGGAATGACATAAATTCACGTCAGTAGTCGTGAATTAAAAGACATAGAATGGATTAATTTTTTTTAAAGACCTACTATATGCTGCCTATAAGAAACTCACTTTACTTGTAAAGACACACATAGGTTGAAAGTAAAAGGATAAAAAATATATATCCCACACAAATGGACACCAAACATGTGCAGTTGTAGCTATACTTACATTGGATAAAATAGACTTTAAGAAAAAAGAACATAAAAAGAGACAAAGAAGGTTATTATATAATAGTAAAGGGATCAATTCAGCATAGAGATTATATATATATGGGATATACAACAAGAGTACCCAGATATTTAAAGAAAATATTATTAAAGCCAAAAAGAGAGATAGAACTCAACACAACAATCACTGGGGAATTAAATACTCCACTTTCAGCACTGGACAGATTTTCCAGGCAGAAAAATCAACAAAGAAACATTTGACTTAAGGTATACTATAGACCTGGTGAATCTAACAGACATTTACAGAACATTTCATCCAACAGCTGCAGTTTACACATTCTTATCATCAGTACATAGAACATTCTCCAGGCTAGACCACAAAACAAGTCTCAACAAATTTTGTAAAAAATCCAAATACAAAAAGTTAGGCCACAAAACAAGCCTCAACAACTTTTGTAAAAATCCAAATCATATCAAGTATCTTTTCAGGCCACACAGAAATAAAACTAGAAGTCAATAACAAGAGGAACTTTGAAACGGTCTGAAACATGGAAATTGGCATGTATTTGTCAATTGACTTGCTCCTGAATGACCAATTGTTCTATAAAGAAATTAATAAGGAAATCAAAAAGTTTCATGAAATACATGAAAATAAGCACACAACACTATCTATGAGATACAGCAAAAGCAGTACTGAAAAGGACATTTATAGCAAGAAACACATCAAAAAGTAGAAAATTTTCAAATAAAAACTTAATGATACACCTCAAGAAATTAGAAAAGCAAAAACAAGTGAAACCCAAAATTAGTAGAAGAAAAGAAATAATAAAGATCAGAGTGGAGCTAAGCAAAATAGAGACAAAAAATACAAAAGATTGATCAAATGAAAAGGTTTCTTTTTAAAAAGATAAACAAAATAGACAAACCATTAGCTAAACTAAGAAAAAAGAAAGAAGACCCAAAAAATAAAATAAAAACCAAAAGAGACATTAAAACTGATACCACAGAAATACAAATGATTATTAGAAACAACTATAAACAACCATACCCCAACAAATTGGAAAACTTAGGAAAAAATGGATAAATTTCTGGACACACAGAATCTACCAGCATTGAACAAGAAGAAATAGAAAACCCAAACAGACAAATTATAAAGTAACAAGATTGAATCAGTTATAAAAAGTCTCCCAACAAAGAAAAGCCTAGAGCCAGTTAGCTTTTCTGTTGATTTCTATCAAACTTATAAAGAAGGGCCAAGACCAATTCTTCTCAAACTACTCCAAAAATTGAAGAGGAAGACATTTCTTCTAACTCATTCCATGAAGCTAGCATTACTCTGACACTAAAACCACACAAGGACACAACAAAAATAAGAAAACTATACGTCATTATCCCTGATGAAGGTAGATGCAAAAGTCCTTAATAAACTAATAAACCAAATCCAACAACACATCAAAAAGATAATACATCATGAACCATAAATGGACTAGCTTTAAAAAAAAATCAAGACATCAATCCCATCTACAATAGTTACCAAAAAATAAAATACATATAAATAAATTTAATTATCATAATACTATAAGAAAGGAATTGACAGTAACAGAAAACTGTCAGGAAAGGGGGACTGAGATTGGCAGTTGAAGGAAACTGCCAGGGGAGGGAGTGGCACACCTCATCAACAAGGGTACCTGCATAATGAACATTTGTATACCTAACTTGAATTGTACCCCACATCTTTAAAATTTAAAAAAAAAATTAAAAAGAAAGAAATTTAACCAAGAAGATAAAATATTTCTACTGATGAAAGAATATTTTTTAAAATTATCATACCACCCAAAGCAATCTACATGTTCACAGAAATAGAAAAAACAATTCTGAAATTCTTATGGAACCACAAATAGCCAAAGAAATACTGAGAAAAAATAACAAATCTAGAGTCAGTGCCTAACTTCAAAATGTACTACAAAGTTGTAGTAATCAAAGCGGCGTGGTATCGACATAAAAACAGACATATAGATCATTGGAACAGAATAAAGAATCCAGAAATAATTCACATATTTCTAGTCAACTGATTTTCAACAAAGGTGCCAAGAACATACATTGGAGAAAGAATGCCCTCTTCAATAAATGGTGCTGGCAAAACTGGATAGCCATATTAAGAAGAAGCTAGACCTCTATCTCTCACCATGTACAAAATCAACTCAAAATAGCTTAAAAATTATGTAAGAATTGAAACTATAAACTACTAGAAGGAAACATACAAAAAATGCTTCAAGACACTTGTCTAGGTTATGGGTAAGACTTCAAAACCACAGGCAACAAAATAAGAATAGAAAAGCGGAACTATGTCAAACTAAAAATCTTCTGCACAGCAAAGGAAACAATCAACACAGTGAAGAAACAACCTGCAGAAGGGAGAATATTCATGAAACTCAAATCAATGAAAAAAAATCTAATGATTTAATTTTAAAATGGGCAAGGGTTTGAATAAACCTTTCTAAAAAAAAAAAAAGACATGCAAATGGCCAACAAGTATGTTTTCAAAATGCTCAACATTACTAATTATCAGGGAAATGCAAATTAAAGACACAGTGAGATAGCATCTCATCTACCATGACTATTAATAAAAAGATAAAATATAACAAATGCTGGTAAGAATGAGGAGAAAGGGTAGTTCTTATAGACTCCTGGTGAGAATGTAACTTAGTACAGCCATTAAGGAAAACAGTACAGAGGTTTTTTTAAAACAAGCTAAAAACAGAACTATCATATGACCTAGCAATACCACTACTGGGTATTTGTCCAGAGGAAAGGAAATCAGTACATCAAAGGGATATCTGCACCCCTATGTTTATCCCAACACTATGAACAATAGCCAAGATATGGAATCAACTTAGATGTTCTTCAACAGATATTGAAAAAAAATATGGTATATATACACAATGGAATACTATTCAGCCATTAAAAAGAATGAAATTCTGTTATTCGCAACAATATGGATAAGCCTGGAGGACATTCTATTAAATGAATAAGTCAGGCACAGAAAGACAAATACTATGTTTTCTTACTTATTTGTATGAGCTAAAATTAAATAAGCAAACAAACAAGTTGCACTTATAGAAGTAGAGAGTAGAACTGTGGCTATTAGAGGCTAGGAAGAGGAAAATAGGGGGGCGGGGGAGGGGAGAATAGGGCAAGGTTGGTTAGGAGATACAAAATTATGGCTAGATAGGAGAAATAAGTTCTAATGTTCTGTAGCATTTTAGGGTGAATATAGTTAACAACAATTTAATGTGTTAGTTCTCAAAAACCTAGAAGAGAGAATTTTGAATGTTTCCCAATACAAAGAAATAATAAATGTTTAAGATGAGAGGTATGATAATTATACTGATTTGACAATTACATGTTGCATATACATATCAAAACAATATTGCATTCTTTAAATATGTACAATTATTCTGTGCTAACTAAAATTAAAGGAAAAAATGGAAAATCAAAAATAATTTTGCCTTCAGCATAGTAATAAATCAAAATAGATTTAATGATGGATGTGAAAACTGTTGGGAGAAAGAGTATGGGAGAATAAGATATTCACAAATTCTCAAAGAATTGCCCCACGGATTACTTATTGATTTCAAAAGAAGAAAGATATCTTTGTAATGGAGAAATCTGGCAAATGCCACCTGAAACAAGTGGCCGAACAGAGCATCCCAGTGATGGGACAAAACTGACAGTATGTACCTCCTGATGGGCCACAGTGAACAGGGTACACATCGCCTGTCGATATTTCTGTCAAGTGAACCTAATGATGAGCAAACAATTAGACAAATGCAAATTGAGAAGCATGCTGCAAAGCAAGCGATGTAGACTCTTAAAAAATGTAAATGTCATGGAAATTTTTTTAAAGTTCCAGGATCAACTAGAATAAAGAAGACTAAAGTCAAATGATAGCACTGTGCAATGTATAATCCTTGATCAGATCCTAAATCATTAAAGTGGTTAAACTATAAAAAGCATTCTTAATAGACAATTGCCAAAATTTGAATATGGGTTGTATACTGGAAAACAGTATTATAGCAATGTTAAATTTTCTGAGTGTGATTATTATATTGTGTTGAATGTTTTTGTTCTTAGCTGAACAAAAAAAGCAAAAGAAATATGCATATATATTTAGAAATAGATAGATGCTAGATAGATAGATGACAGATAGATAGATATGAAAGACAGAAGAAGCAAATATGAAAAGATGCTAACAACTGGGAAATCTAGGCAAAAGGCATGTTAGTATTCATTGTGTGATTCTAGTACCTTTTCCATTGGGTTTAAATTTTTCAAGGAGTAGAGAATGAAAAGACACTATTTGAACAGCAAAAAGAAGTATGATATGTAGCAAGAATGATGACTTTTAAAAAGTCAAGACTATTATGGAGAAAATTATACAGCCTTCTCAAAAGACAGAAGATTCAAATATAAATATGTGAGTACAATGTGTATGTTTAAGAAGAGTCAATATAAAGACAGCAATCATTTATAAATTCATGTATAAATTCATTGCAATTCCCATTAAAATCCTATAGAATCTTTTATAGAGCTTGATGAGCTAATTCTAAAATGTATATGAAGCAAAAAAAAGCAAAGATTGCCAAAAAAAACTTTGAATATATAAAAAGTGAAAGCAGGATTGTAGGGGAGAAAAAAGGAAGAAAGCTATAGTCATTGAAATCATGGTGCTGAAGAAAGACAGACCAACAGATCTATGGCCCAGAAGAGAAAACTATAAACTGTATGATATAGAGAGAAGCGATTGAAAAACCACAGAAATGACAGCAAAGTCAGAATTTCTGTTTGTGAAGGGTACCAAATGAAGAGGCAAACCATGAAATGGGAGATGTTTGTGACTCACATCAACTAAAGTTCAGTATCTGGACTATGTAAAGAACTCCTAAAAATCAAAAAGATAAATAGAAATAACACAATAAGAAATTGAACAATAAACATTAGCAGGGATTTCACAAAAGTAGAAACACAAGGGGCCAGAAAAATGAAAAAAAAATGCTCAACCCCATTAGTTATCTAGGAAACAAATTAAACTACAATGTGATATGCTAACATATGGCAAGCTCCAGCATTGAGCAGGGTGCTGTATTAGTCAGCTTTTGCTGCAGTAACGAGCAAGTCCCAAATCTCAGTGCCTTCCAGTAACACGTATGTACTTATTTTCTATGTTAGTGGCCGTGGTTGACTGCTACAGCTCTGTTTCACATGTGCTCCCCTTTGGAACTATGACTGAAAAAGAAACTCTATGTTGGATATGCAGCTGTCATGGATGATGGGAAGTCTCCAGCTGGTGAAAACAGAGGATCTTCTTAAAACTTGGAATTGTACCAACATCATACTTCTCAGACCTGGAAATGATCATACAGAAATTCATAATGGAAACATAAATGACCACAAATAGCCAAAACAATCCTTAACAAAAGAAACAAAGCAGGAGGTATCACACTCCCAGACTTCAAACTTTACTATAAGACTACAGTAATCAAAACAGTCTGGTATTGGTATAAGAACAGGCATACAGACCAATGGAACAGGATCGAGATTCTGGAAGCAAAGCCTCAATTTCTCAACCAACTCATCTTTTACAAAGCCTCCAGCAACAACCAATGGGGAGAGGAGAACCTATTCAGTAAATGATGCTGGGAAAACTGGCTGATCACATACAGAAGATTGAAACAGGACCCCTACCTATCACCATACACAAAAATGGATCAAAAACCTAAACATAAAACCTCAAGCTTTAAGAATCTTAGAAAATGCAGAAGACACCCTTATGGAAATTGGAACTGGCAACCAATTCCTGATCAGAACCCTAAGTGCCCATACCATAAGAA
>CAUYQG010095185.1:0-12065 GCA_963574415.1 Tarsius wallacei
TAAACCTAACTTTTTTCCCCCAACATTTCCTTGGCCTATCAGGCATACCCCGACGATACTCCGATTACCCAGACGCATATACTATATGAAATACTATCTCTTCCATTGGCTCATTTATTTCCCTCACTGCAGTCATACTAATAATTTTCATAGTATGAGAAGCTTTCGCCTCCAAACGAGAAGTCCTAGCAGTTGAGTTACCAAATACAAACCTCGAATGACTTCATGGATGCCCCCCACCATATCATACTTTCGAAGAGCCTACCTACGTAAAAGCATACTAAACAAGAAAGGAAGGAATCGAACCCGCTAAAATTAGTTTCAAGCCAACTCCATAACCATTATGACTTTCTTTATAAATAAAATACTAGTAAAACCATTACATAACTTTGTCAAAGTTAATTTACAGGTTAAACCCCTGTGTATTTTCATGTCATATCCTTTTCAACTAGGCTTTCAAGACGCCACCTCCCCTATTATAGAAGAATTACTTCACTTCCACGACCATACCCTAATAATTGTTTTCCTAATTAGTTCACTAGTACTTTATATTATTACCCTTATATTAACAACCAAATTAACTCACAAGTACAATAGATGCACAAGAAGTAGAGACAGTATGAACTATCTTACCAGCCATCATTGTTATCCTAATTGCTCTTCCTTCCCTACGTATTCTCTACATAATAGACGAAATCAACAGTCCCTCCCTAACTATTAAAACTATAGGCCACCAATGATATTGAAGCTACGAATATACTGACTATGAAGATCTAAACTTCGACTCCTACATAATTCCCACAGCAGATCTTAAACCAGGAGAACTCCGACTACTAGAAGTCGACAACCGCGTAGTTTTACCCATAGAAATTCCAGTCCGAATACTAATTTCATCAGATGTCCTTCATTCATGAGCTGTGCCCTCTCTAGGCCTAAAAACCGATGCTATCCCCGGACGCCTAAATCAAGCAACACTAACATCAACTCGACCAGGCCTCTATTATGGCCAATGCTCAGAAATCTGCGGAGCCAACCACAGCTTCATACCTATCGTCTTAGAATTAGTTCCACTAAAACACTTCGAAGATTGACTATCATCCATAATTTAATATCACTGTGAAGCTTATTTAGCATTAACCTTTTAAGTTAAAGACTGAAAGCATTAACCTTTCCACAGTGAAATGCCTCAACTAGACACATCAACATGATTTACCACTATCCTCTCTACAATCCTAACACTATTTATTTTATTCCAATTGAAAGTTTCAAAAATAACATACCCTTTAAATCCAAATTTAAAAAGTTTCAAAATACAAACATACAAATCCCCTTGAGAACTAAAATGAACGAAAATTTATTCGCCTCTTTCATTACCCCTACAATAATAGGCTTACCAGTAGTAGTATTAATTATTATATTTCCAACCATGCTATACCCAACTTCAAATCGCCTAATTAGCAATCGACTTATCTCTCTACAACAATGATTGATTCAACTAGTAACTAAACAAATAATGGCAATACATAATAATAAAGGTCAAACTTGATCACTGATACTAATCTCCCTTATTCTATTTATTGGGTCTACAAACCTATTAGGCCTACTACCCCATTCCTTCACACCCACCACTCAACTATCAATAAACTTAGGAATAGCCATCCCTCTGTGGGCCGGAGCAGTAATTACTGGCTTCCGTCACAAAACTAAGGCATCCTTAGCTTATTTCCTCCCACAAGGAACCCCTATTCCGCTAATTCCCATGCTAATTACCATCGAGACTATTAGCCTTTTCATTCAACCAATAGCTTTAGCCGTCCGACTAACCGCTAACATCACAGCAGGTCACTTACTTATGCACTTAATCGGAGAAGCAACCCTAGTTCTATCAACAATTAGCTCTATTGCAGCATCAACTACATTTATTATTCTCATTCTACTTACAATCCTCGAAATAGCAGTAGCCCTTATTCAGGCCTACGTTTTTACACTTCTAGTGAGCCTTTACCTACACGACAATACATAATGACCCACCAAACACATGCTTACCATATGGTTAACCCCAGCCCCTGACCACTAACCGGAGCCCTATCTGCCCTTCTCATAACATCAGGTCTCATTATATGATTCCATTTCAATTCATCTTTACTCCTAACTCTGGGCCCTATCACTAATACACTAACTATATATCAATGATGACGTGACATTGTCCGAGAAGGTACATTTCAAGGTCACCATACATCTATTGTCCAAAAAGGTCTCCGATATGGAATAATCCTTTTTATTATTTTAGAAGTTTTCTTCTTCGCAGGATTTTTCTGAGCCTTCTACCATTCCAGCTTAGCTCCCACCCCCAAACTAGGAGGCTGCTGACCCCCAGCAGGCATTCATCCCCTAAACCCCTTAGAAGTCCCACTACTCAATACATCCGTACTATTAGCCTCAGGTGTCTCAATTACTTGGGCCCACCACAGCCTAATAGAAGGCAACCGTAAACAAATACTCCAAGCCCTACTCATTACTATTATTTTAGGCACTTACTTTACTTTACTCCAAGCCTCAGAGTATTTTGAGACATCCTTCACTATTTCCGATGGAGTATACGGATCTACATTCTTTATAGCCACAGGCTTTCACGGACTCCACGTTATTATTGGTTCAACTTTTTTAACTGTATGTCTTCTTCGACAACTAAAATTCCATTTTACATCCAATCACCATTTCGGATTCGAAGCAGCCGCTTGATACTGACATTTCGTCGACGTAGTCTGACTATTCCTATATGTCTCCATTTATTGATGAGGATCTTGTCCCTTTAGTATTAATTAGTACAGTTGACTTCCAATCAATTAGCTCTGGTATAACCCAGAAAAGGACAAAATAAACTTAATTATTTCCCTAATCACAAACACGACATTCGCACTACTCCTAGTCACCATTGCATTCTGATTACCACAACTAAATATATATACAGAAAAATCCAGCCCTTATGAATGTGGTTTTGACCCAACAGAATCAGCTCGCCTACCCTTATCTATAAAATTTTTTCTAATTGCTATCACCTTCCTCCTTTTCGACCTAGAAATTGCTCTCTTACTCCCCATTCCCTGAGCTACCCAAACAATAAACCTAAACCTTGTACTAATAGTAGCTATAGCCCTAATCACTATCCTAGCCCTAGGCCTTACATATGAATGACTTCAAAAAGGACTTGAATGATATGAATATGGTAATGAGCTTAATTAAAAACAAATGATTTCGACTCATTAAATTATGTACAAAACATAACTACCAAAATGCCTTCTATTTATATAAACCTAATTATTGCTTTCTTATCATCTCTCCTAGGCATATTAATATATCGATCACACCTCATATCCTCCCTACTATGCCTAGAAGGCATAATATTATCAATATTCATTATAACTTCACTCACAATCTTAAATCTCCACTTCACCTTAGCCAATATAGTTCCAATTACTCTTCTAGTATTCGCAGCCTGTGAAGCCGCCGTTGGCCTAACCTTACTAGTAATGGTATCAAACACATATGGCCTAGATTACGTACAAAATCTAAATCTTCTACAATATTAAAAATTATTTTACCAACACTGATAATTCTCCCACTAACCTGATATTCTAAAAAACAGAACATCTGAATTAATACTACTATTCACAGCCTAATAATTAGCGCCATTACTTTATCCCTTTTAAACTGTCCCTATACCAATAATATAAACTTTTCACTTATTTTCTTTACCGACTCACTATCAACACCATTAATTATCTTAACCACCTGATTATTTCCTCTTATATTATTAGCAAGCCAAAATCACCTATCAAAAGAGTCACTTACACGAAAAAAACTATACATCTCTATATTAACCCTACTTCAAATGTTCCTAATTATAACTTTTACTGCTACAGAGCTAATCCTCTTCTACATTTTATTTGAAACAACCCTAATCCCCACTCTAATTATTATTACTCAATGAGGAAACCAAACAGAACTACTAAATGCTGGACTTTATTTCCTGTTTTATACCTTAATTGGCTCACTCCCCCTACTCATTGCCCTTATCTACATTCAAAATTTTTTAGGTTCATTAAATCTGGTAATTAACCCACTCACCATTCAATATACCCTTAACTCTTGATCAAATAATACTCTATGACTAGCCTGTATCATAGCTTTCATAGTAAAAATGCCCTTATATGGGCTCCACCTATGATTACCCAAAGCCCATGTCGAAGCTCCCATCGCAGGCTCCATAGTCCTCGCAGCAGTTCTATTAAAATTAGGAGGATATGGTATAATACGAATAACAATTATCCTAGAACCCCTAACAAAATATAGAGCCTATCCATTTCTAATGCTCTCTCTATGAGGCATAATTATAACAGTTCTATTTGCTTACGCCAAACAGATCTAAAATCACTCATTGCTTACTCCTCAGTAAGCCACATAGCCCTTGTTATCGTAGCAATTCTAATTCAAACCCCCTGAAGTTTTATTGGAGCCACCGTTCTTATAATCGCACATGGCCTCACTTCCTCTTTACTATTCCGCTTAGCAAACACAAACTATGAACGCATCCATAGCCGAACAATAACCCTAGCTCGGGGCCTTCAAACCTTACTCCCTCTAGCAGCCACATGATGACTCCTCGCCAGCTTAGCCAATCTAGCCCTTCCCCCCACCATCAACTTAATTGGTGATTTATTCGTAGTAGTAGCATCCTTTTCATGATCTTATTTCACAATTATCTTAATAGGAGTAAATATACTTATTACCGCTCTATACTCTCTCTATATGTTAACCACAACACAACGAGGAAAATATACATACCACATTAGTTATATTAACCCCTCCTTCACCCGAGAAAATACACTAATAACCATACACATTCTACCCCTTATCTTATTATCTATTAATCCACATTTTACATCAGGAGGAATTTGGGAATTATCTGTTAAAAATCAAGTATTTGGGAGATTAAGGAAATAAAAGGTCATTGAGACAAATGCCATATTCAACTGCTTATATGTAGTTAGTACAAATTATTTTTCTCAGGTTTGGAGAGTTCATAATATGCAAATGGGATTTAGAAAATATCACGACAAGGGTGATATTTCAATGACCTTCTGCAACCATTGTGCATACACAGTCAGCCTAATCATTTGCATATCTGCATTTCTTTCTGATGAAGTTTTAAAAATCCTCTTCGAATGATTATATAGTCACAGGGCTGAAATAAATGTCATTAAGATGCCATCTAATACCATTTTCCCTGCTTCCTACACATGATCACCGACTACTTAATAACAAAACATTTATCTAAGGAAATATCCACAGGCTGTCTAGTAAGACTTTGCTTTCTTACTAAATGAAAAATTCTCTGTGAAAAAACCCTTAATGGAAGATTTCTAATTGCTAGTTTCTATGACAGATTAATTAAAAACTCTTGTTTAAAATAAATCCATGGGGTTTTTTTGACCTTCTTAAAAGGGCAATATTACCTATTACCATAGCAAATGAAAACAAGTTAAACTCATCAAGAAGGTATTTTATGAGAACTATAAGCTTAACTACAATATTCAGTATTATAATTCAGCTTTGATTATTTATATATTTTTCCCCCAAATAAAAGTGCCTCCAAAATTTAATTTCTGGGGTTAATACAGTTAGCTTAGAATCATTAATCTTACCTTGCTAAAGTTGCATTCATTAAATGCAATACAATATTTTTATTTTAATATTGATAACTGTAAAGGTTTTAAAATCTATGCTATTAAAAATTAAAGATGCCTTATTTTAGCATACAGAAATGACCCATGGATATTATTCTACACCCATGAACTGTAACTGCACCCATATTGCATATAACTTTTATGGAAGGAAAATGTAATAAGAAAAAGTATATAATAAGCCATTCTATTGCACTGATTTCTTCTAATGACAACTTTCCTAATTGATGTAATTATTATAATAGCTAGCAAGGCGCATCTTAGAATCTTTGTGCTTAGAGTCAGTTGTTACAATTTCCCAAGTGTTACCTTATATCCCCAGATATTGTAGACCTTACTCTTACGTGAAGTTTTAATTCTTTTTTTTTTGAGTTGGAGTCTTGCTCCATCGCCCAGGCTGGAGTGCAGTGGCATTACATGGCCACCCCAGCATCTACCTGTTAGGCTCCAGCGATCCTTCTGCCTCAGCCTTCCAAGTAGCCAGAACTACAGGCGCGCGCTGCCATGCTTGGCTATTCATTTATTTATTTATTTATTTATTTATTTATTGTAGAGATGAGGTCTCGCCAATGTGCCCGGGCCGGTCTTGAACCTGTGGGCTCAGGCAATCCACTCACCTCAGCCTCCCAAAGTGCTGGGATTACAGGTTGAGCCACCGAGCCCGGCTAGAACTTTTTTTTTTTTTTTAATTGGAGTCTCACTCCATTGGCCAGGCTGGAGTGTAATGGCACATTCATGGCCACCTTGGCCTCGACTTGCTAGGCTCTGGTCATCCTTCCGCCTCAACTTTCCAAGTATCTGAAACTACAGGAGTGTGCTACCATGCCCGGCTAATTTTTATTTATTGTAGAAACGAGGTCTCACCAAGTTGCCAGGGCTGGTCTTGAACCCTCAGGCTCAGGTTATCCACTCGCCTCGGCCTCCCAAAGTGCTGGGATTACAGGCTGAGCTACCAATCCCAGCCCAAGATTATTCTTAATGATATATTTTATTTGACTCAAGATATATCATTTCAACGTGTAATTAACATTTTAAAATTAATGAGGGTTTTTTTGCATTTTTTTAAATTGTCTTCGTTCTACATGTACAGCATGTCTCATTTCAGAGCAGCCGTGTTTCAGGTGGTCAGTGAGCATGTGGGGCTCTGGCCTCTGAGGTAGACAGCACGACTCTGGTATGTGAGGGAATGCTGTGAACTTAATTTCAGATTTGAAGATAGTATAACCACTGAGCCAAAATCAGTGAGGTTACTGTTTTTAATTGTTTGCTGGGCCAAAATAAAATAATTTATTCAATTATTGGTCTGGTATTGACAAATTAAATATAGTAGGCTAAGCATGGTGGCTCATGACTTAATTTCAGTGCTTTGGGAGGCCAAGGTGGGAGGATCACTTGGGCTAGGAGTTTGAGACCAGATGGGCAACATAGCAAGACCCTGTCTCTACACACACACACACACACACACACACACACACAAATTTAGTTGGGTGAGGTGGTATGTACCTGTAGTTCCAGCTACTCAGGAGGTTGAGGCAGGAGGATCACTTGAGTCCAGGAAGTCAAGGCTGCAGTGAGCTATGATCACACCACTGCATCTCTAGCCTGGGCAGTAGAGTGAGCTCCCATCTCAATTTTAAAATAAAAATGAAGTATATAGTAAAAGATATCTAGAAAAGAAATGGTTTCATCTGATGGAGCACATACATGACTTAAGGAACTAAATGAAATGCCCCTCTCTGAACAGGTCTTTCCCAGTGTAATTCCTAACACTTCATGTTTATAGAGGGACCAATGTGAGGGGTGATCTGATATGTTTTTTTGTAACCAGGCTTGCTTAAAATTAGTAACAGAAGCAAGTCCAATCTAACACTTTTATGACTAAGATGGTTGACTCAAATGCGCTTTCTTTTTGCAGCCGAGTGCTCATTTCTACAGATGTCTGGGCCAGGGGCTTGGATGTCCCCCAGGTATCCCTCATCATTAACTACGACCTGCCCAATAACAGAGAGTTGTATATACACAGGTAGGAGGCAAGCTCTTCACTGGTGTCACTTTTTGTTGATGCATTTACTAAATCTTTGTGCTCTAATTACTGAAGTGGTTTTGTTTTATTCTTGAAGAATCGGGAGATCAGGGCGATATGGCCGGAAGGGTGTGGCCATTAATTTTGTGAAGAACGATGACATCCGTATCCTTAGAGATATTGAGCAGTACTATTCTACGCAGATTGATGAAATGCCCATGAACGGTATGAGATGACTCTGTTAGTTGCAAACATAGAAGGGACTTCCTAATTCCTGATTGGGGACACTTGAGTTTTGGTTTTGTTTTGAGACGTTTATTGTGAAACTTTAGTTGAATTTATACATTTTTATTTTGTTTGTATTTTTTCTTAATTGATATCTTTCTTCACTTTCAGTTGCTGATCTGATCTAAAAAAGCAGTCTTACCACACTGAAGATGTGTTGGAGACTGGCTACCTATCTTGTGCTCTGGTTTGGAAATATCTGGGACATTTGACCTGAAGAAGCATTCTCACTACACTGAAGATGAGTTGGAGACTGTCCACCTGTGTTGTGCTCTGGTTTGAAAATATTTGGGGACAGCTTCTATTTAATGGGGTTTATATGAACTCTCTTCCCATAGTCCCCCACCCCCCAGGAAAAGTTCTGGGGATTCTGCAGTTTTTTCTTATCCATGTGTAAATAATGCATTGCTCTAAGTCTTTTTCATTAAACATTTAAAACTTGTTTCATAAACTCTGATTTATATTTCTAGTAACTTGCTGTATAGTCGTGGGCAGGTCATTTCACTCTATTTTTTGATCTTCTAAATGGAAATGGTAAAATTGCCCGGCCACTTATCTGGTTGGGGGTATTCTAAATTTCCAGGATTTGAGAGCGTGGAAATATTTTTAAAGTTCATTAGGTGATCCTAGTTAAAGGCATGTGAAATGGTGTGGTATATAGATGGAGTTTCCTGTGACTGGTCCTTGTGATTCAGATTGTAGCTGGTGGACCAGCTACATCACTAAGAACTGGTAAGACGTGCAGGTGCTGAGACCCTGCCCTGACCTGCTGAATGGGAGGGTACAGTTAACAAGACGCCCCAGGTGATACACTGCAGGTCCATGTGAGAAACTCTCGACTAGAGGTCCGCACTGTTGATGAGTTCGCCAAGCGTGATTATCTGGAAACAGATACAGGTGTGCTTAGCAGTGGGGATGATGCCCACCACAGTGCTGGGTCTGGGCATGCTGGCTCAGAGACTCAGCCCAGCTTCATCAGGAACTGCTGGCAGCCCCGTACTACAGATGAGGCGTGAGCCAGGTTTTCACACAGGCATTCCAGAAGAACAACTGAAGGCCTCCATTGCCAGTCATAATGATTCTGGGTTATTAATCGCACAGTGTTACAGGGGAGGAGGGTGGCATCAGTGACATGGGGAGGAGATGGCAGGAAATAGAAGGGGGAGATGGGGCCTACATGCTTTCTAGGAAAGGTAATAATAAAAAAACACTCATGTAAATGTTCGACCGTGCCAGTGATTCGGAAATAGTATATGATTATCAAAGACTTAAAAACCACCAATCCTAAATGTTGATGGTTTCAATAGATGAAGACTTTCTGGATAGCAGCCTGACCCTTGGGTAGTCAGTGATGAAGACGTTATTTCCCTTTGATGGCTCAGTCCTGCAGCTAGTAGTCTGGAATGCCGACTGTTCAAGGAAGCAGTCGACAGTATCACTCCTACCTGCACAAGGAAAGGAAGCTAAATGCTCCTCACTGAGGGTGTGGTGAGGGAAATAATGGAACATTCCCATTAAGGCTGGAAAGGGGGCAGAGAGAGAACTCATGAAAGCACTTGGGAGGGCAGTCAGGGCCTTGAGCCTCATAGAGGCCAGATGGATTCAGCTGTGACCCGTGGCTGTTGAGCATAGAGTTAAGGAGGGGGATTCTGTGTCTTGCTGGGTTGGCAAATGTCACTGGCCTCTGGTCAGGTGGGAAGACTGGCTGTATAAACCCCGGGGGCTTACCAAGATCCCCAGCGGCCAGGGCAAGACAAAAACAAACCCTGGGTTATGTCACTTAATGACAGAAACAATCTCACTACAGAAAACAGAAATGTATAACTTTTTTAAAAGCCGTCCCTAATCCTCCTCCACTGTTAACAATTTGATGCCTGTCCTTGCCATATTTTGATGGATATTATACATCTATATGTGTACATAAAATCTTTTTTTTTTTTACAAAAATTGTAACTCACTTTGCCATGGTTCTTTAATGTAGATTTTTCACTTAATAATATAAACATTTCACCGTGTTTTTTTTAAAAAAGGGCCAGACATGGTGGCTTATGCCTGTAATCCCAGCATTTTGGGAGGCCAAGGTAGGAGAATAGCTTGAGCCCAGGAGTTCAAGACTAATCTTGACAACATAGTGAAACCTTGTCTCTACAAAAAGTCAAAAAATGAGCCAGTCGTGGTGGCATGTACCTATAGTCCTAGCTACTTACTTAGAAGGCTGAGGTAGAAGGATCACCTGAGTCCGTGGCGCTGAGGCTGCAGTTAACCATGATCATGCCACTCTACTCCAGCCTGGGTGACAAGAGTGAGACCCGACTCAAAAAAAAAAAGTCTACTTTCCCACCCTCTAGACAATGTATCCCTTACTTTGGAAGCAGTTTTCAGTTATGGTATACTGCATGTGTGTGTGCACGTGCACACTCTTGATTCATTAGGATAAATAATCTTTAAAAGTGATTTTTTGGATCAGGGCATACTTTCCATATTACTTTCCAGAATGCTTTTGCACCAGTTCTTTTAGCAGTGCAGGGCCTGCTTCCCAGAACCGTGGCCATTTGGTGTATGTCTCAGTATAGAAATAGAATGGTAATGTTTATACTGTTGGCATGTTTCTTTATAGTAAGATCTAAAGACTGCTTAAAACAAAAATAACGTACATAGAAGTAGACTACATGACAAAAATAGCCAGAGAAAGGAGTAACAGGTATACTGTCAAGATTCTTATACCACTACTTGAAGGCAGATTGTGATGAATTAAAGATGTAGAACATCTAAGCAATTTTTGGTACGAACCCTAAAGCAGTCAACCAGAAAAAGTGAAACAAAGAAATAGAGTGCCAGCATAGGAGACAAAATAGAATCCTAAACAACACTTAGTCAAAAACGGCATGAAAAGGAAAGAAAAGGGAACAGAACTGTGGAGAGGGACAAGAAGAAAACAAAACTAGATAAAAAGCAAGCTATACCCAAAGTAAGCAGAAAGAAGGCAATACTAAAGATGAGAGTAGACATAAATGCCATAAAGAATAGAAAAATAACAAAATCAACAAAATTCTTTGAAAAGTTCAACAAAATTGACAAGTCTTTAGCAAGACTGGCCATAAAAAAGAAGGTTTGAGTAACTAAAATCAGGAATGAAAGTGGTGACGTTATAAGTGACCTTATGGAATACAAAGGATTACAAGAGAATATTATGAATTATATGCCAACAAATTAGATAACCTTGATAAAATGGACAAATCCTTAGAAGTACAAGCTACCGAAACTGATTCCAGGAGAAATAAAAAACCAGAATAGACCTACAACGAGCAAAAAGGTTGAGTTAGTAATCTTAAACCTTCTCACGAACAAAAGCCTAAGCATGTGAATTCTACTAAACCTTTAAAGAATACTTATCACCAACCCTTCACAAACATTTTTTTTTTCTTGAGTCCAAGTCTCACTCTGTTGCCCATGCTGGCATGAGGTGGCATGCTCATGGCTACCACCACAGCCTCCACCTGTTGGGCTCAGGCAATCCTTCCACCTCAACCTTCCAAGTAGCTGGAACTACAGGTGTATACCACCATGCCTGGCTAACTTTTCTTATTGTAGAGACAAGGTCTCACCAAGTTGTCCAGGCCAGTCTCGAACCCCTGGGCTCAGGTAGTCCTCTCACCTCGTCCTCCCAAAGTGCTGGAATTACAGGTGTGAGCCACCGTGCCCAGCCACAAACTCTTTCAAAAGAGGGAACACTCCCCAATTCATCCTATGAGGCCAGTGTTACCTGATATCAAAACAAAGACATCACAAGAAAAACCAGATCTGCCGGGCTCGGTGGTTCAGCCTGTAATCCCGCGCCTTTGGGAGGCTGAGGTGAGTGGATTGCCTGAGCCCGCGGGTTCGAGACCCGCCTGGGCAAGCGAGACCTCACCTCTACAATAAATCAAAAAATTAGCCGGGCGTGGTAGCGCGCACCTGTAGTTCCAGCTACTTGGAAGGCTGAGGCGGAAGGATCGCCGGAGCCCAGCAGGTCG
>CAUYQG010095186.1:0-14957 GCA_963574415.1 Tarsius wallacei
TTTAAAACATTTTAATCACCCCAAAAGGAAACTTTGTACTCATTAGTAGTCACTACCCACCCCACCTTCCCAATTTGCCCCTGGCTCCTTCACCTATCCACTAATCTACTCTGTCTCTTTGCACACATGTTCATACAACATTATTCACGATAGCCAAAAGGTGAAAACAACCCAAATGTCTATCAACAGATGGATCAATAAACAAAATGTGATATATACATATAATGGAATGTTATTCAGTCATTAAAAAGGAGTGAAGTTCTGATACATGCTACAACATAAGTGGACCTTGAAAATATTATGCTATAGCTGGGCTCGGTGGCTCAGCCTGTAATTCCGCGCCTTTGGGAGGCTGAGGTGAGTGGATTGCCTGAGCCTGTGGGTTTGAGACCTGCCTGGGCAACTTGGCGAGACCTCATCTCTACAATAAATCCAAAAATTATCCGGGCGTGGTAGCGCACGCCTGTAGTTCCGGCTACTCGGAAGGCTGAGGCGGAAGGATCGCCTGAGCCCAGCAGGTCGAGGCTGCGGTGGCCGGGAGCGGCCACTGCACTCCAGTCTGGGCGACAGAGTGAGACTCTAACTCAAAAAAAAAAAAAGAAAGAAAGAAAATATTATGCTAGGTGAAAGAAGTCAGTAATAAAAGACTGCATAGTGTATATGACTCCATTTATATGAAATGTCCAGAAGAGACAAATGCAAAGAGACAGAGTAGATTAGTGGATAGGTGAAGGAGCCAGGGGCAAATTGGGAAGGTGGGGTGGGTAGTGACTACTAATGAGTACAAAGTTTCCTTTTGGGGTGATTAAAATGTTTTAAAATTAGATGATGGTGATTGTTGCACTATTGAATTAGTATACTTTAAGTGGGTGAACGTTATAGTATGTACATTATCTATCAATAAAGCTATTGAAAAATTAGTCCTAGCCGGGCTCGGTGGCTCAGCCTGTAATCCCGCGCCTTCGGGAGGCTGAGGTGAGTGGATTGACTGAGCCTGAGGGTTCGAGACCCGCCTGGGCAACTTGGCGAGACCTCATCTCTACAATAAATCAAAAAATAAGCCGGGTGTGGTAGCGCGTGCCTGTAGTTCCAGCTACTCGGAAGGCTGAGGCGGAAGGATCACCGGAGCCCAGCAGGTCGAGGCTGCGGTGGCCGGGAGCGGCACTGCCCTCCAGTCTGGGAGACAGAATGAGACTCCAACTCAAAAAAAAAAAAAAGAAAAAGAAAAAAAAAGAAAAATTAGCCCTGACCCAGGGAAGGAAGTCAGCACTAATTTTAGGAAACTGTTTTCCATCACTTTAAACTTGGTTGGTAAAAGTCCAAGGATCATAAACAGTAAGGAGAGAATTGTATGCCTGCACTCACATAATATTTTACCTAGATGTCCTATTTCCAGGACTAATTCATGAGTTCAGTTATTTAGCAAATATTTAGGCATTAATTAGCATCGTGTGCATTTAGAGATGCAAAGGTGAACAGGAAAGTCATTGCTCCTGCCTCCTGGAAATTATTGTAGAGGAAACAAGAAAGGGACAAGAAATTTTTTAGAAAGATGTTGAAAATGCCATCATAATGTAACCTTAGTGTTTTTTTGTTTTGTTTTGAGTAGAAGTCTTACTCCATCTGCTCAGGCTGCAGTGCAGTGGCACGCTCACAGCCACTGCAGACTCAACCTGCTGGGCTCAGGCAATCTTTCCGCCTCAGCCTTCCGAGTAGCTGGAACTTCAGGCATGCACCACCATGCCTAGCTAATTTGTTGATTTATTGTAGAGATGAGGTCTCTCCAAGTTACCCAGGCTGGTCTCGAGCCCGTGGGCTCAGGCAATTCTCTCACCTCGGCCTCTCAAAGTGCTGCGATTATAGGCGTGAGCCACTGTGCTCGGCCAACTTTAGTTCTTAATTAAGAAAAATAAACCAGATTTCTTCTAAAACATCAATGTATGGAATACACTTTACCTGGTAGTAGACCTGAAAGCATGTGTTTCTGGTGGACAAAATTAGATAGTGTCTCCACTATTTCACTATTGAGATTCATGGATGTAGAAACTTGTCTGATGCGCCGGAATGGTCCCTATCCAAGACTGGTGTATTAACTATATTTTCTTATGGTCTCTACACTTGATACTCTGGCATTTGGGGCCTCACCACTAATCAAGTAACCCAGGAGCATGCCTTTCATATGCAAACTAACCAGTCCCTAATCCCCACCACAGCTTCTTCTATTTGACTCTTACATCCAGGCCAATATTCCCATCCTAATTACTTCAGGGCCAGATACTAGACAACTCAACACAGCCCACTTCAGAGCCCATTGAAATGATTCAATTATTCAAACTAGGCAATCCTAAACCTGATTATCCTGCCTTCTCTCATTCCTTCCTGTGGAAACCACATTAAAGACGCTTGCCCACATTTCCTCAACTTAGGAGAAAAGATACTGTGACGTCTGCCTCACTTCTTCATGGTTTCAAATGGCTGTAATGGAAGTTTGTTGGTGGGAAGGACATCAAAGACCCTAGAGGAACTCATCACTATGAGAGAAGAGGAAGCGTTGATGGGTGATTGGGGCCTAATATCAGGCCCTATGCACATGTGGGTGAGGTTTCTGACCCAGTGCATCAGGTCCAGGCCGGATATCTTTTCTAACGAAATGTACTTTGGGGACAACAACTGAGCAAGTGAATGGAAACCTGGCTAGAGTTAAATAATTGGTCAGAGTGATATTGTCCTTCTATAAGAAATAGTTGTGGCTTGCAGAAATCTGGACTAAGGTAAGGACCATGTTTCCAAATGACATCTTATGGGTGCTACAGTTGCAATACTGGAAAGAATAGATACCTATTAGGCAAAGGACAAATAATCTAATATTTTGTTAGCAGTTTAAGTACATCACATGTGTTATGGTCCGATTAATGCTCAACTGCTCCCCTTGATACCAATAAATCGAAGGGGCAGGGAAGTGATAGAAAGAAGTTTATTTCTGAGTTCGAATTCAGGGAGCAGAGCCAAACTTGAGGTCTTTCTAAAATGGTTCTGCTTACCCTCTAGGCTTTTACGGTTCACTTTTATAAGTCCAAAGTTAGTACCTATACATTAGCCACATGACCAGAAAAGCATTGTATAGAACTTGAGTTTCAGCCGCATTTACCGATAGTGACATTTTTCGGTCCAGTCTTCCTGGTGCCAGGTATCAGAGGTATCTCATAACTTTTATCATAAGGGCCCAGCAGAAGTGTTAATCAAGTTTGCCATAAAGGGCCTAAGACATAATGCGTTACAAAAAAGTTATACAAATCACAAGACTTACGATTACATTGATACTACATTATTCAAATTTATAGCCACTAAGAAAACGGGAGTAAAAGGAGATTTGCATCTTTCAGTTAATTGGGCGGAGACTACAGGGAAGTCAAGGATCCCCTGAAGCTACTTACTGGGAGTGCATTGGAGATAAGGAGAAGCACACCTCTCATTGGTTCTCAGGAATATTGTTCAGGAATGTACAGGAGGGCTTGCGCCCTTGCCATGCCCTTCTCTAGGGGCTGTGACAATATGGACAGACATTAGTGGGTCCCTGTATCACATGCATTTATTTAACTCTGTTTACTTATTTAACCCTCAAGCAATCTAATGAGATAGTTACAATAAAAATCAAATCCCTTGGCAATAGTGGGAAACTGCGGGGGGAGGGCACCTCATCAACAAGGGTACCTGCATAATGAACATTTGTGTACCTAACCCTTAATTATACCCCACATCTTTAAAATAAAATAAAAATAAAAACATTCCTCTCCCTTATAGATGAGCAGATGACTCACAGAGTGGTGAAGTAGTTAACAAAGTCACTGAAGGATTGTGCTAACTTGTACTGTTGTTCAAAAATATTCACTTTTCTCTCCACATACCTCCATGAGAGAAATGTGCTTCCTTGTTCCATTGGTTCAGGGCTTGATCAATGCATTTCACTTATCTATTGTTGCAAAACTAACTATTTCAAAAGTTAGTGGCTACAGGGCGGGCTCGGTAGCTCAGTCTGTAATCCCAGCACTTTGGGAGGCCGAGGTGAGTGGATTGTCTGAGCCCGCGGGTTCGAGACCCTCCTGGGCAACTTGGCAAGCCCTCATCTCTACAATAAATCAAAAATTAGCCGGGCGTGGTCGCGCGCGCCTGTAGTTCCAGTTACTTGGAAGGCTGAGTGGAAGGATCGCCTGAGCCCAGCAGGTCGAGGCTGCAGTGGCTGGGAGCAGCCACTGCACTCCAGTCTGGGTGACAGAGTGAGACTCCAACTCAAAAAAAAAAAGAGTTAGTGGCTTAAAACAACAATTTGTTATTTCTTATAATTCTGTGGGTTTGCTGGGGTTCAGCTGGAGGTTCTGTCTGCTTTTTTTACCTGGAGTATATTCATTGGCATTCAACTGGAATCTAGCTGAGGCTGAAATGTTCAGGATGGTCTTTCAACTTTCAGGACTTTCCTTCACATGGCTTCTAATAATTCTGTAATTCCTTTCAGCATGGCGGCTGTGTCCTGAGGCAGAGGAAATGGAAGATGTTAGCCTTTCTTAGGACCTGGTCTTGAAAGTCTCAAAATGCCACATTCTGTTGGACAAAGCAAGTTCACAAGGCCAGTCCATATTCAATGGGATGGGAAATAGGCCCAATTTTTAATGGCTGGAGAAGCACATACAGGGAAAGGAGAAATAGATGATAGTCATATATAGACCTAGAAACCTTGCAGTATAACTTGCTTAGTCAAAGGAATGTGGACTGAACATCCAAGAAGAAGCTTTAAGTGTGCACGGTATGGCTGAATGTCTTTTGCCTTCCACTATAATAGGCATTTCCCAGATTAAGATGGCTCATTCAATCAAGAAGATAATGAGTAGAACAGACTCTACCATGACCCAGAACCAGAAGCATAGTCAAAGCAGCTTAACTGTAGCCACTTACATGTCACATGAAAGAGAAATCAATATTTGATGTTGTAATTTAATATTTGTTTGTTAGGCAGTATAGCCTAGTGATAGCTGACTAATGCAGAGGTAGAGCTAGGATTGAAACTCAGGCAAGAAATTAGTTTGAGAAACCAGGCTCTTTACCTGGAAGCAGTTATGTTTGGATTCAGAGGCCTTGAGGATTCTGAGACAAATCAGGAGAATCAGGGAGGCTCTAAAAGAGACAGTCCGCAAATGAGAAAAGGTAGGGTTACAGCAAAAAGTTTACCTATTATTAGGAGATGTGGTCTAAGTAATTTCTAAAGCTGGACAAGTAGACTATTCTGCTTATTCAACTAATCTATTATCACATGCCTTACTGCTATTACATCTCAACCCCCACCCTAATTAAATGAGACTTTTAATTTATATTTTCATTCATCGTTACTTTAAAAGTTTTGAAAAAAAAGAATATTAAAACTAGATTACTCTGTAAAGGAGGAACATACCTCATTTCAAAGCAACACTGAAACATTTTTACTAATATTAAAGATTGAGAGAGAGAGAGAGAGAGAGAGAGAGAGAGAGAGAACTGCTAATGTTTAGTTTTAAATATTGAGCGTTTCCTGTACAACAATTCCATGGTCAACTCTTAGTTCTTGTTACCCAGTCTGTCAGCATTCTGAGATACAGTTGAGTACCTTGCATCCAAAGTCACACTTCCTTCAGGTGGCTTCTGAGACATTCAACTCTTGGGTTTCCTCCCTGGTTGTTTATTCTTAGTCTCTTCTCCAGCCCCTCATTTTATCTCTGCTCTGTCAGTGGTGGAATGCTCCAGAGCTCTGTTGTCAGTCATCATCTTTCCTCTATCTATACTCACTCTCTTGGTGAACTCATCTGGTTTTTAAATACTTTAAATAGTGTGTGTGTGTATATATATATATATATATCAATGACTTCAAATTTTTCTTCATTCCAGGTCTCTCTTTTTACCTTCAGATATATACATACAACTGCCTATTTGACATCCATTTGGATGCCACATAGACATCTCAAAATTACCATTCCAAACTGATGTGCTGTTTTTCTCTCATTTCTGTTCCCCAGATTTGCTTTACTCATGACTTTTTTTCATCTCAGTTGATGGCAATCCTATTCTTTGGGGGGTTCCTCTATTTTATACACCACATTCAATCCATCAAAAAATTCTATTGAGGGTACCTTCCAAATACATTCATAAGCTGCATAATAATGTTTCAGTCAACAATGGCCTGCATATATAACAGTGGCCCTATAAGATTATAATGCCACATTTTTACTGTATGTTTTCTGTGCTTAAATATACAAGTACTTACCATTGTATTATAATTACCTACAGTATTCAGTACAACCACATGCTGTACACATTTGTAACCTAGTACAATAGGTTATACCATATATCCTAGATGTGTAGTAGGCTCTACCAACTAGGCTTGTGCAAGCATACTCTATGATGTTGGCATAATAACAAAATTGCCTAATGGTGCATTTTTCAGAAGGTATTTCTATAATTAAGTGACTCATGACTGTATATCTGTAATCTCATTTCTTCTCTCTTCCCTATGTCCACCATGGTCTGAGTCCTTGCCATCTCTCACCTGCTTATTGCAATGATCTCTTATGGGTGTTTGTGCTTCTACCTTAGCACTCTGTTAGCCTACGTAGTGAACAGACTGGTTCTTTAAAATGTAAGACCATAGCTGGGCGTGGTGGCTCACACCTGTAATCCCAACACTTTGGGAGGTTGAGGTGAGAGGATTGCCTGAGCTCATGGGTTCAAGACTAGCCTGGCACATGGCAAGACCTCGTCTTTACAATAAATAAAAAAATTAGCTGGGCATGGTGGCACATGCCTGTAGTTCCAGCTACTTGGAAGACTGAGGCGGAATGATCACCTGGGCCCGGCAGGTCAAGGATGCAGTAGCCATGAGCGTGCCACTGCACTCCAGCCTGGGTGACAGAGTGAGACTCCTACCAAAAAGAATTTTTTCTTAAATTTTAAAAAATGTAAGACCATGACACTTCTCTGTACTAATGATTGTCTTATAGTAAAAGCTAACATTCTTACTTTGATTTATAAGATTGCTATAGGCTGAATGTTTATGTGATTTCAAAATGAATATATTGAAATTCAAACCCTCAATGTAATGGTATTAGGAGGTGGAACCTTTGGGAGGTAGTTAAGTCAGGAGGGTGGTGCTTTCCAGGATGGGATTAGTGCCCTTATAAAAGAGACCTCAGATAATTCCCTTCATCATCTGAGATGTAAGGACACAGTGAGAAGATGGCTATCCATTAATCAAGAAGCAGGTTCTCACCAGACACTAAGTTTGCCAGCACCTTGTTCTTCCTAGCCATGAGAACAGTAAGGAATAAATTTCTGTAGTTCATAAGCCACTCAGTCTATGGTGGTTTGTTATAGCTTCCTGAACTAAGACAGAAAATTAGTACTGAGAAATGAGCGTACTACTGTAACAAATGCTTCAAAATGTGGAAGTGGCTTTGAAACTAGGTAATGGGTCGAGGCTAAAAGAGTTTTGAATTGCATGCTAGTAAACTCATAGATTGCTATGAACAGATTTTTTAAAATGACTGTGGAGCCAACTCAGGAACAAAAGAGGAGAGCTGTAGAGAAAGCCCCAATCTTCTTGGAGAATACCTAAGAAATCTTGAACAAAAATTTGGTAGAAATATAGATGGTAAAGGTAATTCTGATGAGGTCTCAGACAGAAATGAAAAACACAGAACACAGAAATGAAGAAACTGGAGGAAAGAACATGCTTGTCATAAAGTGGCAAAAAGTGTGGTAGCACTGTGTTCACGTTCTAGTGTTTTGTGGAAGGTGGAACTTGCAAGTGATGAAATAGGATATTTAGCTGAAGCAATTTCTAAGCAAAGCATTGAAGGTGTGGTTTGGCTCCTCTTAATTGCTTATGGTAAAATGCAAGAAGAGAGAAATGAGTTAAAGGGAATTGTTAAACAGAAATGAAGCAGAAGTCCAGGCATGGTGGTTCACACCTGTAATCCCAGCACTTTGGGAGGTCAAGGTGAGAGGATTGCCTAAGCCCACGGGTTTGAAACCAGCCTGGGCAACTTGGCTAGACCTTATCTCTACAATAAATTAAAAAATTAGGCAGATGTGGTGGCATGTGCCTTAGTTCCAGCTACTTGGAAGGCTGAGGTGGAAGGATTGCCTGAGCCCAGCAGGTTGAGGCTGTGGTGGCCATGAGCGTGCCACTGCACTCTAGCCTGGATGACAGAGTGAGACCACTACAAGAAGAAGAAGGAGAAGGAGGAGGAAGAGGAGGAGGAGAAGGAGAAGGAGAAGGAGAAGGAGAAGGAGAAGGAGAAGGAGAGGAAGAGGAAGCTGAGTTCAAAGAGTTGGAAAATTCTCTGCCTACCCATATTGCAATAAAGGAGCACACTAGAGGTGTGGCCAAGTAAGAATTTGATAATAGATGCGAACCATGAACTTCATCACTGACCCCAGCTAGAGAATTGCCCATTTGAACAGAAGAGGAGGAAGAAGGTGGGCAAGAATGAAAACAATTTTAAAAGGCTGTTGGACTCTTTGTCCTTTACAGGACAAGACCACAGAGTTAATCAGCTGCAAATGCTCTCTATTCTTCAGAGACGCCTTCTCGGTTGCTTTCAACAGATTGGGCAGTCTCTAACTAGAGCTACTGAGGATGGGACTGTGGCCCCAGTAAAACCAGAAGGCAGAACCTCCACCCCAGTGTGGTTGGAGGCAGAGCATCAAACCCAAGAGGATTATCCTTGAACTATAGGATCTCATGGAGCTTGCCTTTTTAGGTTTTGGATTTGCTTGGAATTCATCACCCCTTCCTTCTTTCCTATTTCTCCCTTTTGGAATGAGATGGTCTATCCTATATTTGTCCCATCGTATTTTGGGAAAGTGAATAACTTGTTTGGTTTCACAGGTTCACAGCTGGAGAGGAAGTTTGTCTCAGGATAAATCATACCTTGATTCTCATCCATATCTAACTCAGATAATATTTAGATAAGACCTTGGGTTTTAGACTTTAGAGGTGATACTGTAATGAGTTAAGACTATTGAGGCTGCTGGGATGGAATGAGTATATTTTGCATGTGAGAAGGACATGAATTTGGGGGTCCAGGGCAGAATATTATATACGAGATGTTTGTGTGCCTCCAAAATTCCTATGTTGAAACTCTACCCTCCAATGTGATGGTCTTAGGAAGTGAAACCTTTGAGAGCTAATTAGGATTAGATGGGGTAATGAAGGCCCTTATGAATGGGATCAGTGCCCTCATGAAAGTCACAAGACAGCTTGCTTTCCCTCCCTGCTCTCTGCCATGTGAGGATACAACAAGAAGCCAGCAGTTTGCAATCTGGAAGAGGGCCCTCAAAAGATCCCAACCCTACTGGCACCCTGATCTCGGACTTTCATCTCCAAAAGCATGAGAAATCAATTTCTGTTGTTTATAAGCCACCCAGTCTATGGTATTTTGTTATAGTAGCCCTAGCTAACTAAAAGACTTACATGCGATCTGGCTCCCACCAGTGAGCACATCTTACATTTTTAGTGCAGGCATAGATCCAGATACACAGTAGGTACATATATATTTGCTAAGTGGATACATGAATGAAGCTATAGGGAAATTTTTAAAATCTCAAGCAGTATATAAATTAAAAAATGCTTCAAAATAGAGTGTTTATTTTTTAAGTTGGAAGTCCAGCAAGATGTGTTTATGTTTTTCACAAAAGCTGGCAGGGAGTAAAGATGGAGAAGAATTTGGCCTACCTCACCAAATTCTTTATATTCTTCGGTTTCCAGGGCTGGGTTGAATGAATTCAGCAGCCCTCAGCTACACTTTAATGGCACGTGGCCACATCTGGCATCTCTGAGCTCACACAGCTGTTCTGTCAACTCCCTGCGGGTTTATGTCCCCTCCTCTTCTAGGAAATTGCACTGCCTATTGGCAATTAGCCCTAATGAAGCAGCAGGAGTTTCCTGAGGGGAATGCATTGCTGACAAGTATAATTACTATTAGCAGCTGTGGGGCCTCTGGCTCCATGAAAGTAACCCATCCACCTGTCAGAGTGTACAGCAGGACTGCTAAAGCTGCACCTAGCAGCCGGTCCAGCACTCTAAGCCAGGCTACCGTGTGATGAAAACAAGAGACTGGCATTTGGAAGCCAATTGAGAATATTTACTTCAAATGTTCAAATTTCTGCAACCCAGCTGCATGGGTTGTAGAGCCACAGCAAATCAGCAATTAACATTTTTTCAATTCAATGTGATCATTGTTTCTTTCAAGCATCCATAATGCCTGTCTATACTTAGAAAAGAGTGGGTGTCCCCACAGGGATGCAGGAGATTCTAATTATATTTATTTTTATCGAAAGGAAATAAGCTTTGATAATATTTAGTAACTGATTGGCATTGGTTTCTTTACTGGGTCAGTGTATGAGACCTTCACATCCCATTTCTGAGGGAAGATTTGGAAATGTACAGTGAGGAGGGGTTTATAATGATTCTCTTTTGGTGACATATTTCTATCGTTCATTACTTATGGCTGCCATTTTTTTTCTACTTCTGAGAGGTAGACTCTTAATTGCCCTTTCCTTTGAATCATGGCTGATTTTAGTGACTTATTTGCCTAACAGGGAATGGTGGAAGTGACACTATGCCAATTATGGGTTTAGCCTAAAAAACACTAACAGCTTTGTCACTATCCTTTTAGAACTTTGGGACCACCATGCTGTGAGGAAGCCCAAGCTAGCCAAATGAAGGGGCTATGTGGAGAGAGATGCCCGGCCAGTCCCATTGCTCCATCCCTCAGACAATTAAGTCATTCCGGCTGAAGCCCCAAACATCATGGAGCAGAGAAGAGTTATTCTCACAGTGCCCTGTCCAAATTCCTGAGCCACAAAATTTTGATATTTAATAATAATATTATTAATGATAAATTATTGGTTCAAGCTCCTACACTCTGGGGTAGTTATACAGCAGTAGAAAATGGAAACAATTGCATTTTTATGAGCCTCATTGAGAAGATTTACAGATCATATTTAGTTTAAATGAACTCTTGAAACACTGATAAGGGTCTCAGGAGATTTCTACAAAGAAACATCACATGAATGAAAATACCAAGACTTTGCAGCCGGGCTCGGTGGCTCAGCCTGTAATCCCGCGCCTTTGGGAGGCTGAGGTGAGTGGATTGCTTGAGCCCGCGGGTTCGAGACCCGCCTGGGCAGGCGAGACCTCATCTCTACAATAAATCAAAAAATCAGCCGGGCGTGGTAGCGCGCGCCTGTAATTCCGGCTACTCGGAAGGCTGAGGCGGAAGGATCGCCAGAGCTCAGCAGGTAGAGGCTGCGGTGGCCGGGAGCAGCCACTGCACTCCAGTCTGGGCGACAGAGTGAGAATCCAACACAAAAAAAAAAAAAAAAAAGACTTCTTCCTTGTCCTTGCTGTGTATATTTGAATACAACCCTTGGAACTGATTTACTGAGACACAAACTCATACTTAAAAAGTCATTAAAAAAAAAAAACAGAGACTGCTAGGGGGTAATTTTAAGATGTCTTCTGGATTCTGACACCAAAAAAATTTTATAACTATGATTGCAAGAAAACTTGTTAAAAACTATTTTTATTTTATAGTGTTCTTCTAAAATGTTTATTCTAGAAAGTTAATATTGGTTACAAAATAGCCTGTAAGCTTCAGTTGATTTTATGATTCTAACCCACAAAATGAGACAGGCATAAGATTATACGTTTATAAACTGAATTTTAAAATAATGTTTTCTCTTTATAAAGACAATTTTAAAAGCCTTAATAGACCTGTTCAAAAATTATTTTAAAGAACAGCTTCAGCAATAGACAGCAGGTTCATTTGAGAATAGTGTCTTTGAGCTGCCAGACCTGGGATTTCCCTGTGGCTTTACCCAAATGGCACCCTAGAACCCTCCAGAATTTTCTGACTTTAGTTGTCCCCTGTTGGATAGTTTTCTGATGGAATGTCATTAGTAATGACAGCTGTGTTGTGTTTGGGTCTCAGCCACAGTCATCTATTGTCATTCTCTTCATTTTGAGTAGTACACATTTTTCCACAATGTGTACAAGAATAAAATGTATCTTAAATCAATGCCAGCCAAAGCTGGTGACCAATAGGTGCCAAAAGTTATTGCTACTAATTTGTCACTATGTGAAAAATGTGGTCTTTGCATTCACTTTTGCCTTTTTAATGTATCTTAAGGTAGTACATTAATATGGACTTGATGTTCAAAGTGTTTGCATTTACTGACGCTTTGAAGCTGAGTTCCTAGAAGTTAGTATATTAAAGAGTATTGATGGAAGTAAAGACAGCAGGAGGTGTTGGTTCATTTGTGTTTTGATTTTCCCTTAATGAAGGTATGGAGTTTAAAAAGAAGTTTAACTTAAGGATGAGGTGGAGATTTTGCTTTACATTCGACCAAACCAATAAATAAATAAATAAGTTAAAAATATTAGTTATAAAGATGTACTTCTTTTAAAACTACATGAGCTTCTCGCTAACACCTTTACCATTGAATAACTATGAATAGTCACATTTAAGTTTTTTCTATTATTTACCTTCAGAAACTCTAATAATATGTTACATTTGAGTTATTATGCCCATTTTTACCTAGAGAACATATTCTTTATACTCTAATACATTTTCCAGCAGGTCTGTTATTTTAATAACTTTGTCATTTGCTAATTATACTAGGGAAAACTGCATTTAAAAATCTGTTTGTAAGCCGGGCTCAGTGGCTCAGCCTGTAATCCCACGCCTTGGGAGGCTGAGGTGAGTGGATTGCCTGAGCCCGCGGGTTCAAGACCCACCTGGGCAACTTGGCAAGACCTCATCTCTACAATAAATCAAAAAATTAGCCAGGCGTGGTAGTGCATGCTTGTAGTTCCAGCTACTTGGAAGGCTGAGGCAGAAGGATTGCCGGAGCCCAGCAGGTCGAGGCTGCGGTGGCCGGGAGTGGCCACTGCACTCCAGTCTGGACGATGGAGTGAGACTCCAACTCAAAAAAAAAAAAAATCTATTTGTAAATTACCACTATAAATTAGACCCTGTGACATTTGAGTAAAATTATTAAAAGCCAGTAAAAGTTAATATTTAGTAACATTTGTGATATACTTTATGTCACTTTTTGTTTTACTGCCCAGACTTAGAAATATAATTCTTTGAATGATTTATAAAAATGTATTTTTGCTAGGTGCAGCATCTCATACCTGTAATCCCAGCACTTTGAAAGGCCAAGGTGGGAAGATTGCTTGAGGCCAGGATTTCAAGATCAGCCTGGGCAACATAGCAAGACCTCATCATTACAACAAATTTAAAAAATTAACTGGGCATGGTGGTGTGCACCTGTTGTCCCAGCTTTCTGGGAGGCTGAGGCAGGAGAATCATCTGAGCCCAGGAGGTCTAGACTATGGTAAGCTGTGATCATGCCATTGCACTCCAACCTGGGCAACAGAGTGAAACTCCAACTCAAAAAATAAATAGGTAAATACATAAATAAATAAAACGTATCTTGAAAACACTTGCTTTACATAATAATTTTATATCCACCAAACTTTTAATCAATCAAATACTAGTGTTTTTGGTTCTTTTCAAAACTTCTGAGGGAAAGTGATTTTCAATCTAAAATTCTATAAGTAGCCAAACTATCAAATAATTATGAAGGTAGGATTAAGACATTCTCAAACACGTGAACTCTCAAAACATCTATTACCCATGCAACCTTTCTTGGGAAGTTTTCAAAAACCATGTTTTAATAAAATGGATGAGCAAACCAAGATAGAAGAAGGCATAAATCCATCAAGCAGATGATCCAGCCAGAAGAGAGAGGAAAGGAGTCCAAGGGTGGTGAGAAAAGGAAATCCAAGGACAACAGGCACAGAGAACAGCATGAGGACAGAAGTCTCCAGGAGCTATTCTCCAAGAAATAACGCTACTGACAGGCAACCTGATAGATCAATACATTTCAAGAGAAGATCTACATATCTTGAGGAAGGTTGGAGGGGTAGATTTAAAAAGGTACTCAAAAAAATCATTTTTGGGTGTTTCTTTAAAACAAGGATTTTCAACCCCCAGGCCGTGGACTGGTATTGGTCTGTGGCCTGTGAGGAACCAGACCACACAGCAGGAGGTGAGCAGCAGACCAGCAGAGACATTAGATTGTCATAGGAGCACCAACCCTATTGTTAACTCCCATGCAGAGATCTAGCTTGCGTGCTCCTTATGAGTCTGACTGCACTTTCTCTGCCCCCTGCAACACCCCTGCCCCTTTACTGCCCACCCCCCCCATGGAAAAGTTGTCTTCCATGAAACGGAGGCCTGATGCCAAAAAGGTTGTGGACTGCTGCTTTAGAACACTAAAAAATTTTTAGCTCCAAGAGAAAAAAAGTTGTACAAAATAAATATATTTGTAGTATACTATGTGACCTAACTATAAATAAAATTTACATGGGGATAATAATGCAATCAATGAAGATTGAACTAGCCAAATATTATTATATAAATACATAATGTAGACAAATGAAGGAGGGAAAGTTATGTGAATGTGTATATGCTTATGTAAATATCTACGTGATCCCAGGCCTTTTCAAGAAGGGAGTAAGAGAGCTAAAGCCTCACCTTCTGTAAATGGTATGTTAATAGATCACAGCCAACACTGCAGAAATAAACACTAGCAATATAATCATGCTATTAAGAAATATGGAGGTAAACCCAAAAAGAAATAGTTAAGAAAGTTGAATGTAATCACTTACGTGAAGCAGAAATGAGTTGGTAGAGTGCCATGTTCATAATAAACATTATGGAACTATTTGACATGAAAATGTATAAAACTTTAATTTAAAATATCAAACTATCTTTTCTTAATTGGTTTTAAAAATGTGAGGTACAATTCAGGATTAGGTATACAAGTGGTCACCGAATAGGAAAAGTTTGGACCTTACTTTG
>CAUYQG010095188.1:0-20650 GCA_963574415.1 Tarsius wallacei
GGGCTCGGTGGCTCAGCCTGTAATCCCGCGCCTTGGGAGGCTGAGGTGAGTGGATTGCCTGAGCCCGCGGGTTCGAGACCCGCCTGGGCAAGCGAGACCTCATCTCTACAATAAATCAAAAAAATTAGCTGGGCGTGGTAGCACACGCCTGTAGTTGCGGCTACTCGGAAGGCTGAGGTGGGAGGATCGCCAGAGCCCAGCAGGTCGAGGCTGCGGTGGCCGGGAGCCGACACTGCACTCCAGTCTGGGCGACGGAGTGAGACGCCAACTCAAAAAAACAAAAACAAAAAAAACAAAAAAACCCCAGCTTTGTTGGGAGATGAGACAAAATGGGAGATGTCCCCACACCGTGGGACACTTAAAGGGGGCCAGGGATCCTGAGAGGGCTGGGTTTAGGGAAGCGGTTGTTTGTTGAGTGCTTAAGGGCAACAGGTGGCTTCTCTGGGGCAGGGGACTGGTCCACAGGGACCAGCAGGTGAGGCTTTGAGGAGCCCTTCCCCAGGACTCCCCTATGGAAGCGGGAAGAGGCATCCTCATCAAACCCCTTCTCAATACCCAACTATGCCCATCCCCGTGGGTCTTCTGTAGGCCTCTGCCCTACCCTTTCTAGAAAAAGGGGTTAACATAACTGTGGCCCACTGGAACTGGCATCCTATGATCTATCACATAATTCAGAGGTCAATTTCTAGGAATCTGAGGAATGCTATTTCCGAAAACTTTTTTTATTTTGAGTCGAGGTCTTACTCTGTCACCCAGGCTGGAGTACAGTGGCACAATCACAGCTCACTGCAGCCTCCACCTCCTAGGCTTAGGCAATCCTTCCATCTCAGACTCCTGAGTAGCTGGGACTACAGCCATGCGCCACCACGCCCAGTTCATTTTTTAAATTTTTTGTAGAGATGAGGTTTCCCTATATTGCCCAGCTGGTCTCGAACTTCTGGGCTTAAGTGATCCTCCTGTCTCAGCCTCCCAAAGTGTTGGGATTATATGCATGAGTCTTCACACCTGGCCCTTTTCTCATTTTAAAAATAATATCCTTGATTACAAACACTTTTGTATTGTGAGTTACTGGTGCAAGGGCACACACGCACAACCTTGAAGAAATGTTCATGAAACAATACATTTCCTTACCCCTGTCATTCTGATCCATCCCTGGCCTCAGTATCTCCCCCCACCGCTCTTGACTGGATGCTTCAATGGAAGACTACTCGGGGAGAGTCAGGAGACCCAAGTGGTCAGACTCACAGCTCCAAACTGGTACCAAGAGTGTGGGGGACAGAGCCCCTGGCCTCGACACCCGGCCCCACCAATGACTGGTGATCTCGGGCCAGTGGTCCACATTCAGTGTTCTGCTTCCCCATCTGTGAAATGGGTATAATAAACCTCTGTCACAAGGCTGTTGTGAGGGTTAAATAAATGTTCATGGAGTGCTGAGACAGTGCAGGGCACTCGGTGGTCATCATCTCCTCACACGCCTGCCCTCTGCAAAGTCCATCTGGGCCTGTGGCAGTACAGTCCTGCCCAGATGACTAAGCAGAGTCTTGGGCATGCCACTTCCCTCTTGGGAGATTTATTGCTTCAGAAATGAGGTGAAGGTTTGGCACCACTCGAAAGATAGAGAACTGAAGAAAGAGAGGGGCCTGGGTAGCCTCCTTCTTGAAGCCTCTGCCAGCGGCGGAGCTGCCCGCTGTGAACATGGTAGATGCAGGTGCTGGGACTCACCACGGCAGCGATGTTTTCGTGGTAGTGTTTGTAGATGAAGCCGTCTTGTAGCGTGATGGTGGCCAGGGCTTCCAGGACTGACGCACTGAGGTAAAACAGGGCAGCGGTGCAGTGGTAGGCTGCATCCTGTGGGGGCAGACAGGCGTCAGAGAGACAGGGAGAAAGAGACGCCTGGCCCAGAGGCGAGACGTGGGCAACTGTGGCTCCTTCTATTTCTCCCCCTCCCCCTGCATGGCTACGGTCCCGTCTTTATCTCCTGCTGCTTCCTTTGAATCCCACCCCTCCCAGTCTGTCTCTCACGGAGATTCTTTACCTGGCCCTGCATGGCTAAGCTTCATTTCACTGGTTTGGGGCCAGAGTGAGCACCTATTTATCTGTTGAGTCGAAGTCTCACTCTGCTGCCTAGGCTGGAGTGCAGTGGCATGCTCATGGCTACCGCAGCCTCGACTTGCTGGGCTCAGATCCTTCTGTTTCAGCCTAACAAATAGCTGGAACTACAGGTGTGTGCCACCATGCCCAGCTAATTTTTATATTTTCTTGTAGAGACGAGGTCTTGTTATGTTGCCTGGACTGGTCCCAAACTCCTCAGCTCAAGCAATCCTCTCTCCTCAGCCTCCCAGAGTGCTGGGATTACAGGCATGAGCCACAGAGCCCAGTCTTTTTTTGGATGCATTTACATGCAAAAAAGTGTAGCTAAAATATGGAAGTGATTTCAAAAGCCTGGGTAGGAGGCCTTTGAGAGTCAAAGGTCTGGCCAAGTGGCCCCCACACCTCTAAAGCAGGTAATAGTCAAGTGTCCCAGGTGTAAATGTTGCCCCTTCAAGGGCTTCAAAGCAGAGATGATACAGCATAAAGGCAATAGGCCATATTTGTTCCCCAGTCTTCTCTGACAACCATGGCGGGGGCAGTGGTGTGAGGAGTCGGGCAAGTATGGCCTGAACACCAGAAGCCAAGGCTAGTGCTCAGAGCCCTTGACTTTGGTCAGCCTTCAGGACCTCACTCTTCCAAGAGGAAAACAGCCCTCCCGGGTAATGGGAAGGGCCAATAGGCATTTGGCGGGTACAGGCGGAGTGTGTGGGGGGCAGGGGCAGCAGGTTATCCGCGGGGGGGCAGCCATGCAGAACACAGAACAGGCCCGGTGAGAGTCATTAGCGGAACCAGCAGCCTCTGTCTCCACCTCTCCTGATCTCCACCCTGGGCCAGCTTGGCTTCAGAACACAGGGCAGTCTCACCCAGTACTGGAAAAGCCAGCCTCCCAGCAGTGAGGGTCTGGTGCTTCCCCGCCCCCATGGATTCCCTGGGCTGGGACTCACCAGGGTGACCCAGGAAGTCTCCCCACCATGGGCGCCAATTATGTACAGGATGAGCAGGGTAGTGGTGGCCACGAAGCAGAACACAGACACGAACATCACCCAGCCCTGGACCAAGGGCAGGGGCACCAAGGACGAGGCGATCAGAATCCACACCAGGCCCCCAAAGACCTGCAGGGAGAGGAGGCAGGGTGAGTGTTGGGCCGGAGTAGAGCCCATGCCCCAGAAGGGTCCGAGAACCAGCAGCCATACTGGGGCCCTGGGGTGCTGAAACTCAGGAAGGAGGCAAAACTAACATGGCAGGCACCTTCCTCACCAAAAATGACTCCTTCATCTCCCTCAAGGCCCTAGGCCGGACTGCCAATTTCAGTCTTTCCAATTCCCTGCAGGCTTGCTTTTAGTCATTTTTAAAATACAATTTTTATTTTTTAATTTAACAAACACTTATACTTACATGCCAGGCACTATCTTAAGCACTTTACAAATATTAACTCAGTTGATTCTCACAACAACCCTATGAGTAGGATAATGACCCATTTGTCAGATGAGGAATCTGAGGTTCGTGGAAATAACTTGTCATTCCAAGAAAGGACTTATATCATCCAGTATTGTCATGAGAAGGGCCGTCATTTCTTCTGAGATTCTATCCTTCCTGCTTGCTTTGATAGTAAAATATCCTTTCTTTTATGCGATGGTAGTGACCAGCAGAATCTTTGGGTCTTTATTTGGCCAAACAAATTAGCCATACTATGTCATTAATATTTCCTTTCTTCCTTCCTCCCTTCCTCCCTCCTTCCCTCCGTCTCTCCCTCCCTTCCTCCTTTCCAATTTGACTCCCAAAATCCAGGAAGTGGGAAGTGCTCTAACTGCCCAGTCTTGGGGTTTGAGTGTAGATAGCACAGGTCGGCCCTATCTCCTTGGATGCCTGAGGATGGACATGACACCCCAGTTGATGTCCCCAGGGTCCATGAACCTTCTGCTTTAAAAGAGGAGCATAAGGACAGATGCAGGGCTCAGTAACACCCCTCAGTGGCACAGTGATGCTCCTCACCGTGGTCAAGTACATACACACCCTAGCTGGGGTTTTCTGTACATCTCTCCTCCTCTCCCTTGTACCTGTTTACCCCAGGGGGAAATCAGCCCAGCCTCATCCACCTGTCCCCACCCAGATAAAGACTGAGCTCAGAGCGATCTGGGTGCATGTGATAACGACTTTGCAGTCAAAGGTCTCCGACATACCGCAGAGGTGGGCACCATCTCTCCCAGTCCTCTGCCTTTTGTGATGTGGACTCATGTAATAACTTGACTCCATGTCCCTGTACCTTCTGTCCACTCACTGAGTAAGAAATTATCACTGTCTTCACAGGTGTTCTCTGAGCCTCTTGGCTGAGAAGCATCAGGAGAGAATCACATTTGGGTAGAAAAACCAATGCACGGAAGCATCTGGATTTATCAAAAGCAAGTTGTGCCTCATGGATCAGATTTGGGCATCTATGACCAGAACACTTCCTCTGCTGATGGATCTTAGGTTTCCTGAAGGCACGTGGCAGAGCTGGTAGGACGCAGTGTACACCTTACAAAAACTGGAGAAAACTGATTAAATAAAAATTCCCAGACCACCACAGAATAAGAGGCATGCATAGATTTCGTCCATAGTTGTGTTTATCAAACAGATTACTTGGCCTTTTCCATAATGGTCTCTGACACAAGCACATGAGTGGACAAGCAGGACTTGGATTCAGGAGGTGCGAGAGTGTGGCGTGGAGAAAGAGGCATCCATTGGGTATGTCCAGCAGACAGAGGGAGGCAAAGGCCTGGGAACCCCTCTCTAAGCATCCTGTGCCTGGTTGCCTCGTGACTACCAGAGGAGGATCACTCCAAGTTGGTCCCTGTTCACTGGCTCTCGGGGAGCCCTAGGCTCTTCTCTGTAGCTTTCAGCACAAACACAAGTATATTTGGTTAGCGACAAAAATGGCACTTTTCTCAACCAGGTGATGAGGAAAGGTGATGAGTGAGGTCCATCTTGCTCACAGCTGCCTCCCTGGTGGAGAACACAGGGAAGACCTGGCTAGCTGTGCATCAGTGTCTGAGTTAGCTAACTGGCCTTCAGACTCCCAGATGTGGCCAAATTAGAGCCATTAAAGAACCAAACCCCAAAGGAGCAGCTTGTGTTGCACATGGGTGGGAAGGAACTTGGTCATGGACTCCCAGAGGGACCCGGTAGACTGGAGGTGCTTGTGGATGACCAATGGACATGGCATTGAGGAACGCCGAATGCTACAGCGAGGAAAAGATTCTCTCTTTTACTCTCTTGTTTTTCTGACTGCCACAAGAAGCCCTAAGGGTAGTGGAGCCAGATGTCTGAAGTTCTCTTAGAGTGTGATGAGCAGGCCAGGGTGAACTGGAGAGTGACATTGTTCCCACATTTATGGTAGCAATGTGGTTATTTTGGGGAAAACGTTAATTGTAAAGTACACACGAGGTAAATTAATGCACAAGTGGCACTGGAAGTGGCAAGATCTGAGACCGTGGCCCGCGGTTCCTGGTCTGCAGAGGCATCATTACCTCTCCCAGCGCCATTCTTCCCAGGTAGCTTGAGATGCGAATCATGGTCAGTGGTTAGGGCAAGAAGAATACAGTGCAGTCAGAGTGAAGTCAGTGTGCTGAGACGGAGTCATGCTGTTCTTTGCTAGATGTGGCCACAGCTTGGAGCTTCAGGCAGCCGGGCAGAGGGTCTCAAGGTTAGGCCAGACACTGATCTGTTTTGTATGTGTGCTTTTCCCAATGTGATGAAGAGTATATTCCAATTGCCTGGAAAATGTGTTCTCTCTCTCTCTCTCTCTCTCTCTCTCTCTCACACACACACACACACACACACACACACACACACACACAATTTCATGCAGTCCACGTTGTCCATGGAACAAAGCCCACCCTGTGCTTAACCCTAGCTCCAGTCCCTGGCAGACCCCTGGGACCCCACCCAACCTCAGGGGGCATCACCTTGCAAAAGAGTTCTTTACAAAACAAGGCTGACTTTTCTTCTCTGGTTTATCTATGGCAGTGGGTTTCATTGTGAGTTGGTGGGGAGACATGATCTCTTTTTAAACAGTTTTAATGGAGATGGAATTCACAGACCACATGATTGACCCACTGAAAGTGTATCATTCGATGGTTTTTAATATATTCACAGATATGTGTGATATCACCACAGTCAATTTTAGAAGTTTCATCACTTCAAAATCCCATTAGCTAAAGCTTCCCTGTCCCTCCCTAAGCAACCAATGATCTACTTTCTGTCTCTACAGATTTCCCTATCTGACCTCTCATATGAATGGGATCACATAATGTATGGTCTTTTGTGACTGGTTTCTTTCATTTGCAATGTCTTCAAGCATATGCTTATAATGTCTATAAGCATAATGTCTTCAAGGTGAGAAATTCTCTCTCAAGAGGACTTTTATAAAATATTTCTACCATCACAGCCCCCGCGATGACCCATTCTGACCCTACCACGTGCAGGGTCCTAGGTGAGGGTGTCTCATCTCTCTGAAGCCTCCAACCCAGAAAGAGCCAGGTAACCACAGATTCCAGGGATGTTCTTACACCAGTCCTCATCTGCCCTGGAGCCATATTTTAGGTTTACATATCACGTGAAGGTAATATCCTCAGCATGGATGAAATCATTACTAACCTGGGGCTTTGCTTCCGGGACACGGGCAGCGGGCCCTCCCTTCACCGTGCTGCTCAGCAAGTACCTGGGAGGAGTGCAGGGTAGCCACTGCTGCTGCTGAAAGGGGCCCCGGGGGCCAGCTGGGAGGGGGGTGGGGGGTGCAGGGCAACCCTGAGAGGATGAGCAGGAGTCGGGGGGGAAAGGCCAGGCTGAGCCAGAAAGTTCCTCCCAGCCAGATGTCTGTGAAACAGAAACAGCTTCCTGTCCCAGTTTTGCCACAGCGTCATGCCCTTTCTCTTCGGAGTGTGTACCTTTGGAGCACATCCTTTTGCCCCAGTCGTCTCTGAAGAAGAGCCCTGGGCAGCTATGAGAATTCTAGTGTGGACACACATTGGCAGCTGCAATGGCAGTGACGAGTAAAGGTGGGACACATGAACGAGTGACTCAGCCTCTGAGGGGCAACCTGCAGATATCTTGGCCACCTGCAGATATCACCACACATTGTGGGTAGATGTTAACTAGCTGAAACTATGGATATGAGTGTGAAGCGCCCAGCACCGTGTCCAGCACTCTCCAACAACTGGGGGTGGGCATTACTCACCCATGCAGGAGGCTGACAGCCTGGTGGAAACAGATGCATAAGCAGCCAATTACGATGCAGGCTGACAATCAGCTCAGAGCGGTCAGGGCAGCCTGGACTGGCACATGTTCTCTGTCGAGTCTTGAATGGAGAAGTGGACTTAACTGCGGACTGGGCCAAAGGGTCAGGGAGTGACTCTCCAGGGGCAGGGAAGTGTATATGCCAAGTCTTGAGGATGCTGAAGCAACCGTGATGGCTTCAGAGGAGAGGGAAGCCAGGCATGAGGTGGGGACAAGGAGAGGCAGGGGATGGGGCTGGAGGGAGAAGGTCCTCCACTGTCCCCTTCCGTGGAAAGCTGAGATTCTGAGTGAATAATGGCAGCCAAGGCCAGTTCCCACCCTGCTCCACCTAAGTGTACAAAGAGCACAAAGAAAGCACGCACTGCACCCACACCCAGGGGAGATAAGGCACTCTCGGACAGTGAGCAATCCACTCCAGCCTGGCCTCAGGATCCCACTGGCCAAATATTTGTCAAGAGCAAGGAAGCAGGCGAAGGTTCAAGCATTTCCCTTCATCAAGAAAACTCTAGGTGGCTCCTAGCCACCAGACGATAAATGCTCAGAGTCAATTATTTTGAAAACATTATTTGAACAGTGGAGGCATGAGTGGCCCACGTCTGTTCACTTCTGTCAAGAGGCCATGCTTTCCCCCACCACCACCTGCACCCCAATCACTGTCCATCATGGTGGACAGAGATGGTGCAGCTGGCAAGGGTGGTCTAAGACACAGGTTTCTATGTTGGATGGCCTGGGATGGACAGGGGTTAAGCTTTCTCTGAGACCCAGAGCCCCAAGATGGAAAATGGGGGTGAGGCCTGGGCCAACACTCCATTGTCTTCAACCCAGACTATATATTAAGTAACCTGGAATGTCTCTAAAATAAAACACCAATGCTCAGAGTCTTATTCAACTGAATAGAAGCAGAGTGACAGATCAGAACCGACAGTCTCTTGGTCAAAGGCCCTGTAACGTGTTTTCACAGCATAAGGCTATGGATGATGTTCTGGTCAAACAGAAGAGGAAACGGCTCCTCTCTCAAAAGCCCTGCCTGGCTTTCTGGTAATGCCAGCCCCGTACTCCTCTCCATATCCGCCTGGCCTTTCAGTGCAAAATATCGTTCTAAAGTTTCCTCTCCTCTCCTTTCCTCAAGCTTGGATCCCTATCTTGCCTTGGATATGAGATTAGCTTATCCTTGGGCATCGTCTAAATGCCAGGATACAGCTTCACTGTCTGTGAACAGGGGATTGTGGGATGATCTGGGGCCCCTCCCCACCCTGGTATTTCAGGTCTGGAAACCACCCATCTTTAATTCAGTTCAGTTTGGGGTACTGAGCAGTGCTGAGGTTCTTTAACAACCAGGGATAATGTATACAACAATAAAAAACGTTTCCAAAGAGCTTACATCCATGGTCTACCCAAGTCATGCATGTGAAAATTCCCACAGGAGATAGTCTTCTGGGGTGCTCTTGTATGAACTCACAGAAGCATCTCACCTTTTCTTTCTGAATTAATCCCTGGGAAGCAGGCCAGGTAGACTTTAGAGTCAGAGTTAACACGTTTGGAGACAACTCCACTTACTAGCTGGGTGACCTGCTGTCCCTGGGCATGCTATTTAACCTCTCTCTTCCCTCATCTGAAAAGCAATGATAAAAGTAGCTATGAAACAAGTTATATCAATAGAGCACTGGCATCAAGCTACCATTCTAAGTGCTTGCTGTCTCAACCATCAAAACATGAAGAAAGCCGGGCTCGGTGGCTCAGCCTGTAATCCCATGCCTTGGGAGGCTGAAGTGAGTGGATTGCGTGAGCCCGCGGGCTCGAGACCCATCTGGGCAACTTGACGAGACCTCATCTCTACAAAAATCAAAAAATTAGCCGGGCGTGGTAGCGCGCGCCTGTAGTTCCAGCTACTTGGAAGGCTGAGGCGGAAGGATCACCGGAGCCCAGCAGGTCAAGGTTGCGGTGGCCGGGAGCGGCCACTGCACTCCAGTCTGGGCGACAGAGTGAGACTCCAACTCAAAAAAACAAAAACAAAAAAAAAACATGAAGCAAAGTCCCTTCTGTAACCACATGAAACATCAGAGTGGTCTATGATATCAATATGCACAATTATCCACTCTAGCTCTCTAGAGTGGATAATTCTAGAGCTAGAATTAAAAATAACCTCAACGGCATCAAAAAGAGAAAAAGCTATGGTCTCCCAGAAACTGAAAGTTAAGAAAAATGTGTCTGCCTGCAGAAGAAAACACAAAGAATATTAAGATATGAGAAAGTCTTCCTTCAAACAATGAGCCTTGGTCATAATAGAGGGGAAAAGGAATTTTCCAGCACATTCTTGAGATTCGTCTGGGGTTTCCACTGCATGTGGCTGAAAGAACTCTTCATACACAGTCCCCAGTGCTTCTGTGGCAAGACTGTAACTGAGGTCAGTGCACACGGCTGGCTCAAATTCTCTGGATATTTTTCTGGGGCTCCATTTTACTCTGTCAGGGTCTCTACAGGCAGAAATCCTGCCACTAACACAGCAAGAAGTGAACCAAAGAGGCCTTCCCACATAGGGCTTTCCACCCACACACCTGGTGGTGTAGCCCCCAGAGCCCAGCACTAGAATTCCTAACAGCTCAGAGTCCACGGCTGCATCTTGAAGGAATATGTAAGCAGGAGTTTGTGCCTTGAATGCTTGGGAAGTAAAGGTGACCCATCACAAAATGCGAGCTGTACACCAAATGCTGAGCTATCCTGCCACTTAGTTCAAGAGGCAAGAGTCATCTTCCCAGGAAAAAAAAGAAAAGATGTCCTTGCCAGATGAGGAAAGCTCGCCGACTCATCCCAGTCTGCTAGAGGGCTGCTGGGAGCTCCCGGCCCTGGGTGCTCTCAAAGTCCCCAGGGTTAACCCATCTCTTAATCCAGAGGTGAGATAAGTTTGGAGTTGGCCCCAGCACCAACTCACGTTGCTGGTAATATATTCACTCACTGAACTATTTTAGCAGGCTAGGGTTATTTCCATGCCGGGAGGACATTTTGTGTAGGTGATCAGAGCAGTAGAACAATTGTGCAGTCTTTGTCCAGCACTAAGAGTTGCTTGACTGCAAAAAAGAATCATTCTGTGAGTTAGCTGGAAACTAGGGGACATTTTTCTTTGTGTTTTGATGTATACATGTGTGTACATGTGTACATATGTGTATGTGTCTCTATATGTGTATAAATACGTATGTGTGCAAATGTGTTTATGTGGGTATGTGGGTGCATGCACATATATCTATGTTCATGTGCATGCTTTTGGTGTGTGTATGTGTCTGTGTGCTTTTCATGTGTGCATGTGTATACACGCATACATGTACATACATATATGTATGTGTGTCTATGCATGTATATATATATTTGTATGTGTGTGTGCATGTGTGTGTGTGTGTGTACAGGTAGAGGTGGTTTAAGGACAGGAAGAGGAAGGAAATAGCACCTAGGATGATGGGCTTTGGTGCCATGATGAAGTTGAGAGTTCAGGTGGTGGGAAAATGATTATGCACAGAGCCTTTCCCAAGGTGCCTCAGTTCTGCTCTTCAGAAAATGGGTCTGAGAGGAAGGTGAAAGGACTTCTAGTTCTGAGACATGACGAAGCAAACATGGGAGGTTTCTCTCGTCCTCATATAAGCCCCACTTCCCTGGCAAGGAAGAACTCAGCTCCCAGCAAGTCAGAGGGCAGCCTTCCTCACTTGCTTGCTCACTCACTCCCTCGTTCATTTGCTCATGCACTTATGCATTCAACAGGTGCTAAGAGTGACTCGGTCAGCACTGGGGGCAGTCAAGCCCAAAGAGACATATCTTATCAGAGACACACACTCATGAGTGGAGTCCCTCTCACTCTTTCCCTCACCTGTCTTGCAATCATGCTACTAATCCCCACTGGAGCAGGTCTGGGTCCACTCAGGGCACACTCAGGCCCTGGTGAAAGTGTCAGGGTTCCAACAAGGGTGACCAGCTGAAAACTTCACTCAGGATAGGGACAGAGCCCAGTGATTTAGGAAAGGGCTGGGAGAGTGGATCCGAAGATTCTCTATGTGGGGACCCTCCCCTCCTCTGCTGATTGAAAAGGTACCTCATTGGGAGTCTGACCCCTGGCGCTTCTCCTAAAGTGAACAGGAATGGTGTTGGTACCACCTGACTTGGTTAACCCACGCCAAGTTGCTCTCCCCTCCTGACTTCCTTGTCAGCAGGCTTCTGCCATCTGGGTGGACCAGTCATGCCATCATCCCTCCCCAGGAAGGCTTCAACAGCATCCCTGTATCTAATCTGAAGGCAAGACCAGGACTTGGGGGCTTTGGGTCTGTTGTAAAGAGGAGGATAGAGACGGGAGATGAAAAGAGATAAGGGCTGAGTTCAGGACCATTGTTGATATTAACAAGGTGAGTGTGGACTGGGAAGAGGCCGCTGTTCAGGCTTGAAATCCCAACCACCCTCGAGCCCCAGGGAAGCCTTCTGTCCTCTAGCACATACCACCAGCATGACGAAATGACCACCGACTTAATACCCACCTTCCTCAGTAGGTGTCTGGTTCCCAAAGGAATAAAAACTCCTCTTAGATCCACAAATCTTGGGTCTTTCTGACAAGTATGTCCTCATTTGAATGGAAAATTTTGCCTACCACACCTATACCCACTGGCTTTACCCAGCAGGATAAACAGAAACCAGGAGGTTCCGTGAAACATACCAGGTAAGCCACCTGTAAAAGACAAAATCCGTGGAAAAGCTAGACCAGACAGGAGTGGCTTAAATGCAAGAAAAACAAATGGTGTTGACGGGAGTCACCAGGTAAGTTAGTAATGTGAACAGACAAACAAAATAGGCGTGTACCTGTAAAAGGCAGGAAGAAACTGGCGTGTCTCTTGAGGGTCCCAGAGATCTGGAACTCTGAAGGTCTCTTGGGAATTGGTGGCCATTGTCAGTCTCACCCTCTGTCTCCCCTTGAGGTCAAGGATTCATCTTTTGATTCATAAATGTTGGCCAGGAGGGAGACGAGACACTAGCCCTTCCTACCGACGCTTGCTGAGGACAAATGTTTCAGAGCACTTGATCTGTGCCAGGGACATCATAGGCAGACTCAAGATATAGGCACAAGACAGACAAAAGGCAAGGGCCCACAGGATGTGTGCTGAGTGCCAGGAAAGGGTGCTATCAGGGTGGGCTTCCTGGCACCCTTCTGTGCCAGAGGCTGCCCTCTCTCTGAACCGTTGCCCTTCCAGACAGCCGATACACTGACATGGATGACAAATCACTCTTTGAAATGCTTAATTCAGGTCCACGGGTAATTGGCTCGTACACCTGCAAGGAGATATAGCAATTTGTGTTGCGCTTGGAGTCCACCAAGTTCTCCCCACCCATCCTGGTACCAGGCTGGCTAGGTGGTACAGAGAGGCTCAGGAAGCACCCACCCCCGGGGCAATGGAGGGCAGTCACAGGAGGCCATTGGGAAGGCCCCAAGAAGGTGGTGTCTGTGCAGGACTATGAGGATTCCAGGGACAAGTGTGCCCTACACAGCCTGGCCTGGTCCCAAATCTCGCTCACCTCCCAGCTCTGAATGATACAGAAGGCAACAGGTGATGAGGAGTGGGCCTCACAGACACCCTCCTGTGACTGCCCTCCATTGGCACAGGTTGGCCGTTTGATCTCAGCAGGTATCTGAATTATTAGTTAATAATAACAGCACCTCATAGCTATTGAGCAGTACATTGTGTATCGTGGTGTTTTTTTCCTGTTCCATTAAGATGTTATTAATTAGGGCAAACATAATTATAGTCACTAAGTGACAAACACTTGTGTATTGTGTTTTGAGAGCTCAGTCCTCACGGTAATCTTTGAGGTAGGTGTCACTGCATCCCCATATTGCTGACGCAGAAATTGAGGCACAGTTCTCTGCCACATTCCCACAGCTGCTGGGTGCCAGCTCTGACAAGTCGACTGGGAGCCCAGGTATGGACCTCCACAGTTATGGCAGTAACCTGTGGTGTCCCCCTAGTCGTTCCCACCATGGAGTCTGCCCATGTCTAGCACTGACTTTGGACATGGCCATGAGAAGGTAAACACGGAAGAGAGAGTACAGCCCGTTAGTCTTTGGGCTGCTCCAGGCAGGCGTCTCTCTCCCCCAGCCCTCCCCTGGGACAAAGAGTCTCAATACTCAATAGGCTCTGTTCCTTCAGAGGAAAAGAATAGCAAGTTGGGTGTTTTTAGACCCACAAACAAGCACAAGATCAAACGCTGAAGGATGTCACTTCCTCTTCTGCAGACGCAGGCCTGCAGTTCCTGTCCCTGGGCCCTCCATGGCGACCCACCCTGCTCCCCACCCCATAACAGGTGAGAGGATGCCATCTTCTGTCCTTCCCCATTTGCCCTATTCTTGGAGTACACACCCCTTTGGGCCCTCTATGCGGCCTCCTCGAAACTGGATCCAGGACTTTTGTTTTACTATTTCTCCCCTCCCCTTTCCACCTCTTCCCCTGGAATTTCCGGTCAGCTGAGGCTGGCTGTGTGGCCCTGCACCTTCCTCTTTCCACTGCTCCTGTATGTGAATTTGTTATGGCTGGTGACAAGGCTTTCCTTTAATTTCCTACATATTTTGTCAGGGCCTTGACAAATTAAAATGATTCAACACTGGGATTGTTTTGCCCCAGCAAAGGTGGAACATTCTCTGGGACTCATGAGATGGGGGCAACAGAGAATCTGGGGTGAGGTGTGCCAGAGAATCCACTCAATACCAGCACAGTCGCTACCCTAGGAACAAGTTATGCTGCTGGTGCCCAGCCAGGAGCTGGTGCGAACCAGACCTTTGCACCAGGATGTGGAAGGCAATTTGAAGCCCCCATGATTGGAGATTATTAGGGACCTGCTCCATGCTCCATGCTCACGGATTTCCAGGAACAATCTGAAATCCGTGAGGAGTCAGCCACATACTCCACAGTGTTCCTGCTTCAAGGACACTGAAACTCATGTCCTCACATCCATCAGCACCAGGAGGGCACACCTCCTGGAGTGCCCTATCAGCATCTGTACCTGGTGCCTGCTGGTCCAAAGCACTAAGTCATGGGATTGAGACTGGAGGGCCCGGGAGGAAACCCCAGACCAGCTCGGGTCAGGAGTGGAATCTGACTAGGTTCTCCTGCAAGAAAGTAGGGGGCTTAGCCCTGAATCTATGAGGGGGCAGCTCCCAGCTTCCATCTAGTTCAAGATTGGCTGGCTCCGTCACATGTCAAGGCAAGCCCCGGGTGAACCTGTCCCCATACCCAACCCCTTCTCTCACAGAATGTGTCCTGGGCCCAAGACAAAGCCAAACCACTGCCAAGGCTGTGCAGAACCGGCCTGGCCCGTCTGCACAGTGTGCTCTCCCACTCACCACTGGTGTGGCCAGTGTAGGTGCAGCAAATGGTCAGCCATTGTCCCTGGCCAGCCTGAGTGTGAGCACTCCAGGCAGTGGCGTCTCAGGTCCTCCCACCCCTTCCTGAGAGCACTCGGGCAGAGAGGATGCCTTCGCACCCCTCCTGCATCACTCCATCCCTTGAGGTGGGAGAGTGACTTATGAAAAGCTAGAAGGCAATCTTTAAAATGCAGCCCGGTTGTGAAGACACTTGCATGACAGTCTTGCCGTGCTGAGCTCCATCACCACACTTAGCAGTGTCCAGAGAACAGTTCAAAGTCACTAACTCCTGATTAAAGCAGGCCTCTGGTTCTTGCAAAACTGGAAAAGTCACTTCTCAACTCCACCAAACTTCTGAGAAACCTCTATCTATAATACTTTAGAGAGGAGGAAAGGATTAAACCAGGGCAGTAACAGGCAGAACCCCTCTCTAAATAGCTACAGAAGGGGGACAGGGCCAGGAGCCAGAGGTCAGAGCAGGGAAGGCCAACTCAGTCACTGTCTGGCAACGATCAAGTAGGGCCAGGCCCACTCCCTGGTGACCATAGGGGAGGTTCCTGGCCAGGACAGCAGGGACATTTATTTGGGAACAGAGAAAGTCCCTGACCTGAACCCATGAGAACCTCAGAACGCCTGGCCCTTGCCCCAACCTCTCACTGAAAGCTGTTCCTACTACTCTGTCCCCTCATAAAAACACCCAGAGGGTGGCCTGGCCTGCAGACGGCCACTCCAAACCTCACTGAATCCATGGAGGGTGTGCGAAGCTTATCAAATGCAGATTCTTGGACCTGCCCTAGACCTAGTGACTCAGAACCCGACGGGTGTGTTTTGGACTGGGAGGCCCAGGAAGTGTGACTTTCCCAGCGGCTTCGAGCTGTCCCTTCATTCCAGAGAAGGGACCCCGGTCTTGCCCAGGGGTGACAGGTGGGCGGGGCTTCTTTCTCAGGGTCTCTTCTGGTGTGAACAGCATTTCAGGGTGATTGTTTGGGAGAACGCAGAAGCCGGGATGTGACCGCTCACCGCAACAAGTGCTCCTAGGGCCCCGGAGGCCCAGGGACCGGGACAAGTTGCTTCTTCCTTGAGCCTCAGTTTCCTCCTAGCTCTGAACATTAGGTTTCCATTATTTGACATCTCTTCTCTCCTAGGAGTTCTCACGCTGCCTCCTCAAAGTAGCCTGAACGTGGACAACCCAACACAAAGCTGCCCTATCATCTTGCAGCCCAAGACTGGCTTGGTGGGGCCAACTCTTCTCCAGACAGGTAAAAATCTAGGGCAGGTCCCAGGACCCCTCTGGTCTCTCTTAAACAATAAGTCCAGTCACTTTGAGTGAAAAGGTGTTATTTCATTGATTGCTATGTCCAGTTCACTGCGTGTATCAAAAGTGCAAACAGACTCCAAGTGGCTCCCACACCCCATCCCACCCCCAAATATGAGCCTACTCCTCTTTGTCCCCATGTTCCTGAGGCACAGAGGCGGAGCGCCCACCCCCGGAGGCCTGGGCACTCCCAGCACGCTCTCGTCCACAAACTTTTCTTTTTGCTTTTAACTCCTAACCACTCTTTCACTGACTCCCCCTCCCTTATAGGCTGGGGATGAGGGAATTGGGTTATTGATCTTCAAACCTCCTTTCGGGCACTTCCCTCACAAGTCCTGCAAGGGTGGGGGGGTCTCTCCTGGCACGCTGGGGGAAAAGTTGTTTCTGGGGACCCTGACCACAGTGAAGATACAAATCATTCTTGTGAACCTCTTGTTTTGTGAAAGCCCCTGGCTTAGAAGAGCAAGGAGGAGGAAGAAGAGAAAGGCAAGGAGGATGAGGAGGGAAGGAAAAAGCTCCCCATTCTCCAATAAGGAGACAGAGACTAGGCCAAAAGTAAAAGTCTCTTATTGGGTGAGCGTTGTTTGCAGAGAAACAGGCCAGAAGCAAAGCTGAGTTGTTGGGGGAGGGGAGAGCATTGCACGTCACCTCCAGTCTATATGGGGTGCACCGTGATTCCACCATCTGTAACAGCAGTGTACCCTTCGTGGCTCTGAGGGTGCTCAGAAAGGCAGGGTTACCCTGCCTAGTTGGGCCCGCCTACCCCTTTCTGCAGGACCCTGCAGCTTTCAGAGGTCAGGAGCTCTGGGACAGGGCTGCTGGGCCAGTGTGAAATTGCTGTGCCCCACCCTGAGTGGCCAACCTTGCCTGCTCCCATGGGCAACCCCCTGCTGCTGAAGTGGAGCAGAGAGCCACCCTGTTGGGCTTGACATCTACACCCCTCAGGCTATCGGGAGGTCAGGCATGGGAATCTGAACTGTGAGTCATCAACAACTCGCTGGACAACAGATTTAAAAAATAATCACGCATTTCACGCCTATTGGATTCGCAGAAAATTATAAAGCCTGACACTACCAAGTGATGAGGAACAACAAAGGCTTTTACAGGCTGCTGGCAGGAGCCGGGGAAGATTGTTATTAGCCTGAAACTTATACAATTTGGGGGACCTTCCTAATAGAAGAATACAAAATTAAGCAGAGTCTTGGAAGGGGCTTGAGTAGCTGGGGGGGGGGGGTCAAGCTTATACAATTTGGGAGACCTTCTTAACAGAAGAATACAAAATTAAGCAGAGTCATGGAAGCGGCTCGAGTAACGGGGGGGGTCTTGAACCTAGTTAAATGTCATCAGCTTCCCAGTAAATCTGCTCCTGGGGTGTGTAATTAGAATAACCTTTTTGAGCCGGGCTCGGTGGCTCAGCCTGTAATCCCGCACCTTGGGAGGCTGAGGTGTGTGGATTGCCTGAGCCCGTGGGTTTGAGACCTGCCTGGCAAACTTGACGAGACCTCATCTCTACAATTAATCAAAAATTATCTGGGCATGGTAGCGCATGCCTGTAGTTCCAGCTACTTGGAAGGCCGAGGCGGAAGGATCGCCGGAGCCCAGCAGGTCAAGGCTACGGTGGCCGGGAGCGGCCACTGCACTCCAGTCTGGGTGACAGAGTGAGACTCCAACTCAAAAAAAAAAAAAAAGAATAACCCTTTTGGCAGCAATGTGGTAAAATGAAAATATGCATCTCCTACGATCCAGCAAGCCAAGTCCTCCATGTGGTTCTGGGGAAACGTTTCCAACATGTAACTACAGAGGCAAACTCTAGAATGTTCTTGGCAATGCTGTCTGCAATAGCTAAAGGTAACAAATTGGAAATAGTCAAAATGTCTACTAACAGAATAAATAAACAATGACAGCACATATCGATTTCAAAACATAATGCTGCCTGGAAAGCATGTTGTAGGATATGTACGGTGTAATACTATTTTTATAGTGTGAGAGTATATAAAATAACATCATGGGTAGCTCATATATGTGCAGTAAAACTCTCCACTGTGCTTGGGAGTTATGAACACTACATTCAGCCTAAAGGGAGCCCCGAGGATGGAGGGAGGAGAGCGGATACAGAAAAAGCAGGATGTCCACAGGATTTTAGGAACAAAGCCTCCTAAAAAGCTTTAGTTCCTTAGTACTAAAAGGAAATAAGACACAACGTTAAGATTTGATAAAGTTGGGCAATACTTATCAGGGTGTCTGTTAAAGAATTGTATATACTTTTCTGTAGTATGTGAAATATTTCCTAATTATTTTGTTTTTACAATTGAAATGAAATTCACATATCATAAAACCAACCATTTTTAAATGACTGGTCCAGTGGCATTTAGTGCACTCATGGTGTTGTGTAACCACCAACTCAGATATATCTAACTCCAAAACGTTTTCATTTTCCCCAAAGGAAACACCAATCTGATTAAGCAATTGTTCCTTGTTTCCCCTTCCCCTCAGTCCCTGACAAACTACCAATTTGCATTCTGTCTCTGTGGATTTACCTGTTCTGAATATTTTATATAAACGGAATCATACAATTTGTAACCTTTTGTGTCTGGCTTCTTTCACTTATCCTAGTTTTCAAGGTTTAGCAACTATATATCATGTATCCATTCTTCGTTACTTTTTAAGGCTGAATCATATTCCATTGTATGTATGGATATATCACGTGTTGTTCATCCAGTTCATGGTTGATGGGCATTTGGGCGGGCTCCACCTGTGGTTATCGTGGCTAGTACTGCTATGAACATGCATGTGCATGTACTTAAGTCCCTGCTTTGAATCCTGTGGTTATATACCTAGGAGTGGCATTGCTGGATCATAGGGTAATATTTTGAGGGGCCATCAGACTGTTTTCTATAGTGACTGAACTATTCTCCATCCTCACCAGCAGTGAACGAGGGTTCCGATTTCTCCACATCCTGGCCAATAATCCTTGTTATTTTTCGGGGTTTTTTTTTCTCTTTTTTCTTTTTGGGATAATAGCCACCCTAATGGGTGTGCAGTGGGATCTCACTGTGGTTTTGAGTTCATTTTCCTAATGACTAATGATGTTGAGCATCTTTTCACGCATGTATTAATCATTTGTGTTTCTTCTTGGGAGAAACATCTGTTCAAGTTCTTTGTCCACTCTCTAGTTTGGTTGTTTGTCTTTTTGTTGGTAGTTGTAATATTCCATAATCTTAAGAAGCCCTTCCGGGGGTGGCTGGTGCCTCCTTGGGCCCTTTAATTCTCCACTCCTTCCACACAACAAAGCACATATATATAGCTTTGTATTTACAATCCATTCAGAGGAAAACTTTAGGGTTGGGATTGGCTCACCTCTTCGCTCCCAGGCATTGTATGAACCCACCCCAATCTAGACAGAAAGGAAGATAGATACTAGGAGATGATTTGTACATTCAGGGCCTCTCAGGAAATGGGGAAAGGGAGTATTAGAGCAGGGTTGAGGCAGAGGAGAAAGGACTTCCAAGGCAGCTGAGAGAAAAATGTTCTGCAGGAGGGGGAATTATTTCCTCAGGAAGCCCCTGCTACTGCAGGCTGCCAAACCACACCGAGGAGTAAGTTTCCACTAATAGATGGTTTGAAGGCTAAGTGGGAGCCTCCCATTCCCTCCTGGGAGATCAGATCACCTTGCCTGGCTGGGCTGTTCCTACCCTCAGGGCTACTCCTTTCCCTGTGATGAACTAACAAGAGGAGCCCAGGCCATTTCTTCTGCACCACCTGAGCCCAGCCCTCCTGAGGACAAGAGGAGGGAGGTGCACCAGAGTCTTTTGCAAAAGCACGAAGCTCAGTATACTCTCTTGTGATTTGTGTGACAATGCTATTCTCCCCCTCTCCCTCCACACACACACCAAGTCACTACAAAGGCAGGGTAAGCCACTCCTCAGGGCAAGTCAGGAAACACTAAGATGAGTTTTGTTTTGTTTTGTTTTGTTTTTGCTTCCAAACCTATCTGCCCCATCACATCTCACCACCTCTCAAACAACCTAATTAGGGAATGGATAAAGGACCTGGACAGACATTTCTCCCAAGAAGATATACATCTCTCTTTGGTCTTGAGTCTCCACCTTTGTAAATACCCCTTTGAGAAGTCTCTGAAGCAACCATCTGTCCCTTACTCCGAGATCATGGACACACTGTGTGCTCATTTTCAGAAATGCAACCTTGGGCAAACACAGGTAAGAAAGAGAGGGAAGAGAAGAGGAGTCATGTGGGGAGAGAAAGACCCAGCCGGTGCTCTTGGGTGGGGACCAGTCCTGTGGGGATTCCTGCATCTGCCATGTGCCAGCGACAAATCCATTCAGCTGGCCACTGTTCCAGGTTTTGCCTGGCAACCTTGAACATGGCAAGGATTGGAGAAGGCAGAAGAGCTGGATGGATAGCTGGCTGCCCTTGGTCAAGTCCACCCCCTACTCCGGCGCCGGTGTCCCCATCTATAAACAGTGGGGCTGTGCTCACTGGTGTCCAGGGTTTCTTCCAAGTGTCACTTCTTTGATTCTGGTTATCCCAAAAAGAAAAAAGAGAAAAAAAAACCCCGAAAAATAACA
>CAUYQG010095193.1:0-10291 GCA_963574415.1 Tarsius wallacei
AGTTTAGCCATTACTGACATTTTTTAAAAAGGGATATATTTTCTTGCACAGTTCCAAAAAAGAGTCTTCAATGCTGTCCTTTGTTTTACAGGTACAAGTTTTCTAGCTCAGACAACTAGGAAAAACTGTAGACTATTCTCATGGTATTAACTCACAGACCCTCTGGGGCTAAGTTGCAGGCAGTTGGACTGTGATGGTACAGTGTGCACAGGTACTGAGCTGACAGACTGGGATTTTCTGTACTAAAATGTTACTTTGTATCAAAAGTTAAACAGACTTTAGTACAACAAATAAAGGTCAATTTCTGTAACCTTGTGTATGGAGATAACCTGAATTTCACTGGTTGTGCATCTTTTCCTACCCCTCAGAGCTTTCCTTTCTTCCTAAACATAGGACAGCCTTCATTCCATGCAGCATTTGGCTGGAACTGGCTGATGTGTAAGGTCCTTCCAGCTCTCGTGATGATCAGGAATCCTTACGACCTGCTACATCAGCCTCTCTCTCCCTCCACTTCTTCCCTCCTGTCCATCTATCTATCTATCCAGCGTGATATGGGCTGGTGATTGCAGCAGGGCAACTGACTGGTGTGAACCCAGAGCCTGCCCTCTGGCCCTCACATTTGGGTCTGCAGGTTTAGACTGAGCTGGAAAAACCAAAGGGGAGTTAAGTGCCTGGAATCTCCTAATGCTCTCAGGCAGGCCCCTGTCTGGGGGCCTGTGGTGGTATAGACCCCGTCTGCATGGGCGCTGCGTTGTGGTACCCCACAGCATCACACTGCGGGATCAACTCAGTATGGCAGGACTTCTGGAGCAGCCTTCTGGGCCTGAAGTCCGTGTTCCCGAGTGGTGGGAGAGCTGGGGGATTGGGATGCTGTGCCTTGGACAGAGCAGAACCATCCTCCTCTGCTCCTTTTGCTTGGAAGAGATTGGGGACAGAGTGTGCTGCAAGAGTGTGCTGCTGTGATGGCCAGGCCAGCATGGGCCGACTTGGTGTTGGTGCCTTTTCTGCTGATTGTAGTCCCACCATGGCCAGTCTTGAACTCACTCCATGTGGGTCATGGAGCTATGCAGGGCTCTGGCTATTGAGAAGGTAACTCCTGGGACCCACCCCTTACTTGCCCACATGTCCATAGGCACTGCCCAGATTCAGTGCCATCCTCAGAGGGTGGCAGATACTCCTTAGATTTTAAATCACTTTCTGGACAAATGAGGGAGGTTGGGGGGAGGGGTGGGGAGGAAGTGGCTTTTTTTTTTTTTTTTAAAGATCTCAATTATGGAGCCAAAACCTTAACAAATCTGTACTTCTGGCACTGCAATTTTATTTTCTTTAGACTTTTCTGTATTTTCCAAATTTTCTACAGGCAACTTGATTTTCTTTTATAATTGCAAGGTAAAAATCCTATGCCTTTCTAAAATGGAAGGTCTTTAAGTCACTGAGCTCATAGATGATTTCTTTCTGGACATAGGGACCTTGCAGTGCAGGCCCTGGAGTATGTCACCAAGCAGCCTTGAGGGAATGTGTGCCCTTGTGAGACTTACTCTAAACCATACAAGCCACATGGAGACCATGCTGGGGAATGTGTGTTGGAGGGACACAGCCGTGTCTGTCTTATACAGGCTTAACTCATTCTGGAAAGGTAGAACTTTCAACTCTAGCCATGAGGCCTTGGGCAGATCATGCTCTCTTGGTCCCAACGTTGGCCTCCAAAGACAGTTAAGACTAGATATTTCTAAGGTTTCTTCTGGTGCTAACAATTATGATTCTGTGATACAGGGTAGGAAACGCGGCTCAAACGGAGCTCAACTTTGCTCCTGGCCTTGCAGAGAATGAGGGAAACCCCAGCGTGGACACCAAGCTTGGGCCTGGCCTCTCTTCCCAGTGGAAACAAAACTTGAGGCACAGCAACAGTGGGCCAAGCAGAGGTCTACTCAGGGAAGCCAAACTACCACTGCCTTGGGGTTGACGGGACAGAGGGTCACCCTGGCCATGATGTCAAAGGTGAAGAGAAACACAAGGTGCAGAAAGGTGCACAGAGTGAGCGTAAGCCCCACATGAGGGAACACGTGCTGGCATTGGGATGATGGTCCTCTCAGAGGATGGGGCAGGACCCTGAGCAGGCTGGGTTCCCCTCCACTGCTCCCTTCTACTGGTTTTTTGGCCTGTGGGTGCCCTCAGTCATCCCGTCTATCTATATTCTCTCATCTGCTTTCACCTTCTAGAATATGAGAGGGGACCCCCAAAGAAATGGAATCTATTTAAAAGTATGTATACATTCTTAGATGTTTAAACTTCAGTCACCTTCAAAGTACTCTCCGTTTGATGCAATACACCTATTGGGATGCTTTTACCACTGCTCAAAAGTTTTTGAACTTGTCAACTTTGATGCCTTTTAGTGCTTCCACTGTTTTTTGTTTTACCTCTTCCACATCGGCAAAATGTTTCCCTTTGAGGACTTTTTTCATCCTGGGAAACAAAAATAAGTTGCTCAGGGTGAAATCGGGTGACTAGAGAGAGTGGGGCACAGGGGTCATACTGTTTTTGACCAAAAACTGTTGAATACTCAGTGCAGTGTAGGCAGGTTGTTTGTGTAAATCACCTATCATGAAATGTGAAGTGGGCAAACATGTTGAAAGAAAAAAAAAAATTCACTGAAGCCAAACGCAGCCTTTCACAACGCCAGCTGGTACACTGATGCCGATGGGTTCCTAGAACACTTACCTAGCGGGGGAAGCCTGTATGATAAGGGGCCTGCCCTTCAAAAGTTAATTTTAATTTTTGGGGGTTGCCCCATGTAATCTTTGGACTCTTAATGGTTTCCCCTTCAGTTCGCCCTGTTATTAAGTATTTTATCTTTCTCTTTAACTGTGAAGTATGTCATAGAGATAGAAGAGCATATGCAATATAAATGTATAGTTTAAAGAATAAAATGGTGTATTCATCTTTAAGGAGCAGAACACTTCCACCACCTTACAAGCAAGCCCTTGTATGCCCTCACTCAATAGTTGACTTGTCCACCAGAGCAAGCACTGGCCTGACGTGCAGTTTCGTAATTCCCTTGCTTTTCCATATAGTTTTATCCCGATGAAGTATCTTCAAATAATACAGTTACGTGTGAGGGGAAAGCACAATGTTGCCACTGTTGAATGAAGGTTGCTGGAGAAGGTAATGTGGTCTCAGGGACAGAGTGGACCTCCGCTTCCCCAGGAATTTGTAAGGGCCCCTTCTGGGGAAGTCATTGGGCGAGGGCTTAAATAAGTCCTGGAAGTAATAGGACTGCCACACTGTGGCATCCCTATGGAGTGTGGGCTACTGTATTGTGTTTCTACAGTCACTACAGTTGACTTCTGGATTTCAGAACTGAGTCAAAGCTGAACACTTCTGTGGAAGAAGTGAGGATCTCCAGCTGACCGGAAGTTCATCCGTCATGTCAAGATAAGCCTAGAAGAAAGAATCTGGGCTGTATCACCTTGACATCTGTCCTTGTCCTTAGCCAGACAAACCATGTGAAGTGTGCAGGGATCTTGGTGCTGAGGGTTCCCAATGTGTCTGTCCTGAATCCCTGCTCTAGACCAGACTTGTTGCTGCCTAAATCTGGTGCCAGCTCTAGAGAATCTTGGCATCTCTTCTCTGTTTTCCTGAGAATCTCCTGGGAACATGGTTGATGTTTTTCCTTCGGTTTTCCTGTCCTTCTTTAATGGATCTGTTAACTGTGAGGAAACACTTGAGGAGAAAGGGTTAACCTTGGGTCTGAATTCCTTCTCCATCAGATGGTAACTGGATTTGCCTTTTCCCAGCATCACTTTAAGGGAAAGACTTGGATGAAGAAAAAAACTAGCAAAGTCTATGTTCATTTTCGTGTGTGGATTGATACATCTGGACTGGGAAGCCAGGAGTGAACACACAGTCCCCGAGAGCCCAAACAAGGATGGTCCTATGTGGTAAAATAGGTAGATTGTAGAATACTCTCAGTGTTGCTAATATTAACAAGGGGTCCAGAGTTAACACTTGTAACTTAGTTACCCAGTCTGCAAAAGTTGGTGCAATATGTGCTCTGCAAGGGAAGCGAGGTCAGGATAACAAGCTGACTGTGAATAAATTGTCAATATATAAATGTTTTTCTGACTACACATTCTTCTGCACTGTTGTTGGATCCCCAGAGAAGATAATTGCCAATGCTGATCAGTTTGAAGAGGTTTAAGGCCTTCATGGTACCTATGCACAAGTAAGTGTAGTCGGACCCAGGTCCAGGTGCTCACCTCTCAAAGCCAAACTTGAGAGACGAGAGTTGGTGGAAGGAAAAACAGGTTTATTCAAGAAGCCGGCTTCCTGAGGAGATGGCAGACTCATGTTTCAAGTACAATCTCAAATTGTGGGCCAGTCAGAAAGGGGTTTTAAAGGGAAAATTGGTATGGAAAACATGGGAGTGGGGTAGGGTGTGGGGTCTACACGTCTCTTCTGATGGCTATCTTGAGTCATTGTCCATTGGGGGTTTGACTAATGTTATCTTGGCTGCAGAGGGGTGGTGGATCACTTGTCCTTGAATCCCCTCAGGTGGGAAAGCTCCTCAGTGGAGCCTCAGGCCCACTTTGTTCTAAGATTAGCCTCAGGAATTGTTGGGGGCCTGATTGAGGTTAGTTACCCTGATTGTGACCGGGTTGTAGATCAACTGCCTTGAGGTTTTCCTTATGCAGGGAGAGTTCTACCTTCATGTTTGGCTTGCTGTAAGATTAGCCCTTGGAAATTCTAAGAAAGCATAGAGTTAGATAAGCATCACAGTGTGAGGGAGTGTCTAGAGGAAGGAGGTGAGGGAAAAAAATATTTTAAGGACAATATTAAAGCTAAAGAAGAGTGTTTAGAATACTTTTTAAGGCTAAAATGGCCAGTTACACAAGAACCAACTGACTCTTTTATTCAGTTGGGTGTGTGGCCTTGGGTTGGATCTGTCATAATGGGCATTATTATGACATCATTCTAGTCCCCAGGGCAAGAACTAGGCGAGCAGTCAAGATGGTGGCTGTACATGCCCAGATGACAACAACGAACACAGCTCAGAGTCACCAAGAGCCTTGTATGGATGGGACAATCACAATCCCCACAGTGGCAGCAGGAATTCAGCCTTTCCTGGCTGCAGTCACAAAGGCTATTCATCTTAGAAACCTTTCCCTGTGCCCAGGTTTCACCAGGCAACCCACAGGAATTAAACTCTTGCCCAAAAGGGTCACCAGTCATTCCACAGCAGCCAATTGGTGGCATAAGCCATCATATCATATGCTGGGTTCAAAGCCCCAGAAAGGACATCAGGAGCTATAATCACAATACCCATTCTTGTCACAGCATCAACTTGCAGGGTCAAGCATGTGGGCTTTGACATGGAGGCATCCCCCAGGGGACACAGTGCCCTCAAGATTATTGGGATAGTTGTATATGACATCCAATCTATAGATGCATAGACGTAGGTATGAAAAACAGAGGCCTGTTGTGGGAGTGGTGCCTGTTCCTCTGTCAGGGAGCCCACTCATCTGTGGGACGTGCCGGGAGGAAAGATTTCCCAGATTCTCTGTTGTGGCTTTAACCACTGCAGACTTTAGTTGACCTCTAAGATCAGATGGAGTCCTGTCGTCTTGATTGCATGAGATGACAGCGCAGGTCACACATCAGTGCTGGATTGCAGGGAGAGGTGAAGAGAAGATTTCAGGATTTCAGTGTGTGGAATTGAAAGCTTCCTTGGCTTAGAAGACCTTTCTCTGGAAGGATTTCGTGATCAGATCTTCCAAGGGTTTTTTGTTTTTTTGTTTTTTGCTTCAAAATAGAAAAGCTCTAAAAATGTATATGCTGAGATCACAGTCTCATGCCGCCCCTCATTCCAGAAAGTAACACCTTTTTATCGGTTCCTTAATCCCTACTGCTTCTTTATGCCGAAACCAGCGAAATCAAATATGAATTCCTGTCTCCTCTTTGTAGTGACTATTACTGTCACTGCTGCAGTGGCAAATGGAGCTGTTAAGATTTGGGACTTGCCGGGTTCGTTGGCTCAGCCTGTAATCCTGCGCCTTTGGGAGGCTTAGGTGAGTGGATTGCCTGAGCCCGCGGGTTTGAGACCCGCCTGGGCAACTTGGCAAGACCTCATCTCTACAATCAATCAAAAATCAGCCGGGCGTGGTAGCACATGCCTGTAGTTCCAGCTACTTGGAAGGCTGAGGCGGAAGGATCACCGGAGCCCAGCAGGTCGAGGCTGCGGTGGCTGGGAGCGGCCACTGCGCTCCAGTCTGGGTGACAGAGTGAGACTCCAACTCAAAAAAAAAAAAAAAAGATTTGGAACTGGAGTGCAGAGCCACCAGAGAAATAGCCCAGGGGCAGGAAAATAAAAGTCCAGGTCAGTGGATGAAAAGGAGTCAAAGCCCATCTCCTGGGAGCTTGTTTCCCTGGCAAAGAAGGTGCTACTAAAATGCTAGCCAGCCCTCAGAGAAGGCCAGAGAAAACTGGGATAGGAATATGTGTGTATGGTGTGGGGATGGGGGAACCCTGGGACTATGTAAGCTATTAACATTGCTTGATTTTTTTTTAAGGCAGTTGAGAACAGGGTATGTGGTTTCAAGAAAAGAAAAAGGTTTTAAAGAGGTTTTATGTAGAGCCAGACTTGAAGTCCTTCTTTGCACCCACCCACACAGTGGGGTTGAAGGATAAGGAAAGATTCAGCCCCTATGTTTCTGGATAAACTCTTCTGGCTGCTTTCCTCTTCAAAGTTGAGAGGCAGAAACTGGTAGAAAAGAATTTAATTTCTGCAACCAGGTTACAGAGAGGTGGGTTAGTATCATTATCAAAAACCTAGCCGGGCTCGGTGGCTCAGCCTGTAATCCCGCGCCTTGGGAGGCTGAGGTGAGTGGATTGCCTAAGCCCGCGGGTTTGAGACCCGCCTGGGCAACTTGGCGAGACCTCATCTTTACTATAAATCAAAAAATCAGCCATGTGGTAGCGCGCGCTTGTTGTTCCGGCTACTTGGAAGGCTGAGGCGGAAGGATCACCGGAGCCCAGCAGGTCGAGGCTGCAGTGGCCGGGAGCAGCCACTGCACTCCAGGTAGGCGACAGAGTGAGACTCCAACTCAAAAAAACAAAACAAACAAAATAAAAAAACCCACTCAAAGCAACACAAAATCATGTCAGTATTTATACCCCAAATTCATAGCCCTTCACCCAACCTGAGTTAAGATCAAGAAGTCTACATGCAGTTTCAGCATAACTCAAGATCTATGTTAGCGTTTTCTGGTGCATGACCACTGACATGACTCAAAGTCTCCTGGTCATGTTGACATTTTAAAATAACATTCTGGAATTTATAACATGTTCTTTACGTGTTCTTTGCAGTTCCCCAGAGGAGGGGGCAAACAATTGCAACATTGGGAAAGAATGGAAAGTTATAATATGTAAAGGAAAAAAAAGCTTTACATTGTTCTAAAACACAATTTACAACAAACCCTCGTTTTTCAGCACCTTGGCCTATAGCATTCCCCACTGTCAGTTGTACCCATGATTTCTGTTATGGGTTGCTGACCCTTTCTGTTTGAAACTTTGAACAGCCTTTTTTCCTTGTTTTCTTGGCACCATGTACAACTTTAGCCAAAAGCTCAGGAGTTTTAATCATAGAGGATACACAGCATTTAAACAATACTTTACATATTAAAACAGTTATTACTAACTTACCTATACCAAAAGAGATATGTCTTACACCAGAGGAGATTCATGAGAACAAGTTAGAAAATCAGTCCAAAGTTCCCCTTACAAAGGGATCTGATGGTCTGAAGTTTGTCAAGTCTGCTGCCTGAATTTTTTGATACTGGTTTTCACATGCAAATGTGTTAAGGTAAGAACAACAGGTCCCAGCGATTTGGGAGCCAGAGGTGAGTGGATTGCCTAAGCCTGAGGGTTCAAGACCCACCTGGGCAACTTGGTGAGACCTCATCTCTACAATAAATCAAAAATTAGCCGGGCGTGGTAGCATGCGCCTGTAGTTCCGGCTACTTGGAAGGCTGAGGCAGAAGGATCACCGAAGCCCAGCAGGTCGAGGCTGCCGTGGCCGGGAGCGGCCACTGCACTCCAGTCTGGGTGACAGAGTGAGACTCCAACTCAAAAAAAAAAGAACAACAGCAAGAATTGTCATATAAACTTCACCCTACTCAGCTAAAATATAATTCAAGCCATTCTATTGTTTAATACTATCTTAGCTAAATAATTTAAAGAAATCTGTAAATTACTTAGGGATTTTGCAGTTTCATCAGCAATAATTATAAGTATTTTAGATAACTTTTTAAGTGCATGCTGATGGGCCACAACTCCCCACCCATGGTAACAAGGCGTACAAGCCATAAAATACCCATTTTCATGTGGGATTCTTCCTGGGAGATCTTGACAGTATCCATTGAACCGTTTAGGGTGCTGGTCTAATGTATAGTTTCTGAAGCATTGTGAATGGATACTAGAGTGACCATCAGCACAACTAAGCATTGGCCCTGATTCTCGTTGTTCCATAAGCAGTTTAGGGCCCATGGAATGCTGTTTCTCCCATACACAGAAAATATAGCCTTTTAGGGCATAGTGCATTTTATAGTCCTTGAGCTGCTGATCTGGAGGGCAATTTTCAGTGTCCAAATGGGGTAGGAGCTGTTCACCAAAGATCCTCTGGTCCCTTCAGTTTGTCCTTCTTTATCTGTTATGTGATGTTATGCCAAAGTCAGGTTGGAAATCAAACTTTAGTATAAAGGATAATAGGGTAATAAAACTCTTTCTGGTAAGTCCTTATTAGGCAATGACGTCCCAAGCCTTTTAGTTAAGAATTTTGAGTATGAGAAAAAAGTCAAGGTTAATCCTCAGTCCACATCTTTGGAATGCATGTGTAGGCTGATAAACAGCAGGAGGTCCCATGTGGCTAGGAAGGCTCATTCCTAGAATTGTCCATTTGGTGACAACAGTGTCCACATCAGTGATGTTGGATTATGGGGAAGGCTCATTCCTAGAATCCATTTGGTGACAACAGTGTCCACATCAGTGATGTTGGATTATGGGGGAAGGACATGGTTTGACCTGATTTTATAGCCAATTGTTTAAAGGCAAGAGGGAGTGAGACCTAGAGTTTAGTCTAAACAAAAAAACAAGATATCCTAGATCAGATCCATATTACAAGCTATCATGATCCAGGCCCTTTTTTTTTTTTTTGGTTATTTTTCTGTATCTGGCATCGTATTCACAAGAGACATATAAAGATAACATAGTGACAAGTGTAAAGCTGAGAGTTATTTTGGCGTTCATGATGACTGATCAGGTCCCATGTTCCTGATGCCTGCCTTAGTTTGTTACTCTGGACACAGACCAGACCCCAGGTGCCTTCTTAAATCACAGGCAGGTGTCAGTGGGTCAACTTGAAGTCTAGGTGTGGTCAGAAATGTGATTGGGCACTTGTCCTAGGTGTGAGATGCAACTTCAACTTGGCCTCCCCTAAATCTGCAGCACAAGAGTCAGTCAAAAGCACACAGCAAGGTCCTATAGTTGGTCACAAATTGAAAGTAGTAATTGTGAATGACAAAAGTCTCAAGACAGCCACTGTTAAAAGTGCAACCAACAAGAAACCCTGACTATTTTGTAACACACAGCAACATAATACTTATTACCATAATTGATAACATATACTAAAACATGTCAGAATCATAGGAATGTCACACAATTTTGGATATAATTTTTTAAAAAGTAAGCATCCCTTTATATTTAACAATGCTTCTTTTGTGATTTTAACATATTAGACAAGCTGAAGATGTCTTTCTTGGATGTCAGGAAACCTAATATTTAAAAAGAAACTTAAGGAAGTTAGAAAAACTGAATTTAGAAACTCAAATATTGATACTGGAGCATTTGTCAAATATCAAGGGTTTTAAAAGCAAGATATTATAACAGGGTAACAGATCATTGTAAAATAACCATTTACTTAGCTAAAATGATAATTCAAATTTTTTTAATGTAGAAAAGCAATTTATTCCATTTTAAGCACTTACATAGTTAGTCATAGAGAGTAACAGGCCTGCTAGTGAAACAGGTCACCCAAAATGGAGATGGCATCAAACTAGTGGTCAAAGACTAACTCCTAAAAAAAAAAAAGCAATTCTTACCAAGGATTAATTTAATTTTAAAAACAAATACAAGCTATTGTTTCACCCTTCTCAACTTGACAGTCTACCTGTGGTATAACTGTCAGGTAAAAACATACATCTTTACAACTTGATGGTCCCAAGTTAAAAAAAAAAAAACA
>CAUYQG010095195.1:0-23662 GCA_963574415.1 Tarsius wallacei
GTCACTATCTCACAGTCTTTTTGTAAGGATTAAACCAGATAATGTACAGAAAGTGCTTACTTCAGTGCTGAGCACAGCATACAGGCTCAATAAGCCAAGAACAGGACACCAGATCCAGGGTTCTCCATTTCTCTTCCTCTGCTCCATCTGTCAATTCTTGTGCTCACAGTACAAACTTGATAAAATATATAACATTTGATTGGAAAAAAAATCTCCAATTTCTTTTTCAAAAAATGTTCGTGGCTATTCTTACCTGTTTGTTCTTTACACAGGCCCACCTCACTTTTCATTACGGTTATTCTTACGGTGCTTTTTTCCCACAATTCATTCATTCATTCATTCTCATTCTCTCTCTCTCTCTCTCTCTCTCTCTCTCTCTCTCTCTCTCTCTCTCCCTCCCTCCCTCCTTTTCTCCCTCCCTCTCTCTTTTTTTTTCTCTCTCTCCTCTCTAATTTTTTTTGGCATGTTTTATTACATAGGTCAGAACATTCAAAACAATGTTTGAAAGTAATGGTGAGCACAGATATTCTTGTCTTTTTTTACTAACTAAAATATCAAAGCTTCTAGGGCTCATTATTTAAATTGATGTTGGCTATGGGATATGAGCTTAAAACAGGTAGTCTTTATAACATTGCAGAAGTATATTTGTGTTCCTTGTTTTGTGAGAGTATGTATTTTTTATCCCCATCCACAGGGGAAATTGATTTTTAAAGTGTTAACACAAGTTGTCCAAAGTCACGTCGCCAGGACATGTTGGGGCCCAAATGGCACACCCAGGGCGTCTGTTCCAACGTCTTTCTATTTTCCACTGCAGCCATGCTGCCAGGCTGTAATATGGTCAGTCTCCAGGCCAGCAATATGTTTTGTCCCAAATTTATATAGAGCCAATAAAAATTGTTTAGACCTTATAAAACATCTTCTTATAAAAGTAAACCAATAAAGAATAGCTAGTCTCTCAGCTCACCTGAAGAAATGCAGATCATTCGTTATTATCTGTAGAACTATTTTGATATTCAGAAGTATTTTTATGCAAAACCAAATTCAGTCGGAGATACTGGAGACACAGCATGTATCTCCCTAATCATCCCCTGGGCAGAGAAACAAAATATCCCTTAGCTTTGACCACTGAGGGCAGAAAAAGGGTAGGACTTTGAAGCAAAATAGGGACTCTTGGAGGAAGAGGGTTGAAAGCTAGCAGAGAAGATGGAGATGGTGGTAAACAGCAAGGTAGAAGGAGAGAGCTGAGCGGAGTGTTTCTGTGGTAACTCTCGGCCTGCTTCTCCTTCCTCATAGACCTATTAGGGTTGAGGGTGTCTGTTCAAGCAAGTGCCAAATATGAACAAGATTTGCCCATCTGCTTTCCTCTCCATGACCGCCAGCCAAGCTCTGATCCAAATTTTTCTCCTACAGCTTACTGTTTCACAGAAAATCAAATTTTGCTTCTTTCACCTGATCCTAAATAAATACATGTCTTTCTGTGCTGTCCTAGAATAATTTTACTTTAGCAACTGAAGTCAACAGAAAACAAAAACTGAATATTAAAAAAAAGTTCAATTTTTTAAGAATCTTCATAATTAAAGTTGACCTAATAGTGTCTTCTGGAAGGGAAGACCTAGGTCAACCTCTTCCTCTAGGTCAGTCCTGCCCTCTTCTGGGAGAGCTCTTTTATCCCTCAGGGTTTCTCCCATCTCCCTACCAGGAGCCCCAGAAACCGCTCCTCCCAAACCTCTCTGTACTCCAAAACACACTGGTTCAACCCTCCTTTCCTCTCCCACGCCCACCCCCAAAGAAGGAGGCCTGAGAGTCTTGCCAAGACCTCATCTGGGTGACAAAAGCTTGACAAAACTCACCCATACCCACCCTTTTCCGGGATCAGTTCTACACTAAAACCCTCTTCCTCCCCTTATACCCTGCCCCCAGCCGAAGTTCCTCTTCCTCTGCTCTCATTCTGCCAAACAGGTCAAAATCATATGCTGAAGTAAAGTGACATACTTAAATAGAATTCAAATAAATTACATAGAATCACATTAATTATAATTAAATGTAGTAGGACATAATTTAAATAGAAAATATCCCTTTTGCTTTTTTTCTTCTCATTAGACTAGGCCATTCAGGGTTCCACAGAGAAACAAAAACTCTTGGTTCTTCACCCTTGTCTTGACAGTAACAAAAATGAATAGCAAAAGCACATGCTTGGGGCTTTCATATTTTATCTTATTTGGCCTATAAAACAATCCAGTAAAACAGCAGAGTGGACATATTACATTATTATTTTTATTTTATAAAAGAGGAAACCAGCAAGCAAGGAAACAAATGAATTGTCTGTAGCTATATAGTCAGCAAGTAGCAGCAACAGAATTTGAACCCAGGACATCTGTTGGCAAATCCCAAGTTTTTCCTGTGTTCTGAAACTGACTCCCACAGACACTTGTCTTTAGCTACTAAACTTTCACAATTTCCATCAGAGCCACAGAAGCAATCATGGTTCATTTCTCAATAATTATTCTCCAACAAGACTAAAGTCCCCAGTAATTACTTTAAGGCTGTCCTACATAATTCTTGTTTCTTCTTTGACTGAATAATCTCTTATGGTAACAAGCCAGGAAATATAGGTCAAGTCATGTCTGAGTTTATAAAGGCAGGAGTGGAAGTTATTATTATAAATGCTAAATAAAAAAGATTGAACATCATTCACAATAACTATATAAAATCTTATAAATGATTTCTTTTAAATAGGAACCCTGTTTCCAAAAAGATCTTGAATTCATGACTTTTTCCATGTCTGATATGTTTCTTATTTCATATTTCCTGCCAGTCAGTGTCTATGATAATAAAGAATCATTCTATCTATGACTCAAAATGCATCTCCATCAAAGGTGTTTATTATATTTGTGTGAAAATCCAGTTTCCTAGTGTTAGGACCATCAATATATAAAAATAAGAATTAATCCCTGTCTAGGTACTGTTCTAATGGATTTATAAACCTTCATTAAATCCTAAAATTACAGCCCTATGAGATAGGTACTTTTATTATCCCCATTTTACATATAAGGAAACTGAGGCACAAAGACAGTAAGTAATTTACCCAGAGTTACAACAGTAAATAAGTAACAGAGCCTAGATTTGAATTCATGCTAAGTGTGTCCACAGTCCAAAGAATTTCAGTAATTTGTAGCTTCCAAAGACTTTCATTTGATACCAAGAATTAGGTATGGATTTAAATGCGTATATGTTGACTACTAGAATCAAAGTATGACATCTTGAAAATAACTCTGTTAAGAAATATTTATTTGTGTTGTTGCTTTTTGTTCTTCCTTGAAGTGATTGTTTTGTATTTATCAATAATGCTTATTACTGAGACCACTTGTTCTTTTAAAGTAGCAATTTTCTGTAATGAATAAAAAGAAAAAACTGATAATTTCTTTAATAACAAGTAAAACAGTCTTTTGGAGCTATTGGGCATTTAATGTATGCCCAGCACAAACCACATTTAATCCTTTAAACAAGATGAGGTAGGAATTATCATTGTTCTCTTTTCACAGATGAAGAATCTGACACTTCGAATAATTAAATTGCTCAAAGTTACATAGCTTGTACATGTGGCAAGGACAGCTTTCAAACCCAAGTCTGTCTTCAGATCCCTACTCTAAGCCATTCTATGACCTATCTTCGATCTAATTGACTGAAATAACACTGGTTAAATTAGAGAAAAACAATTTGAACAAATATTTCTCCACTGCAACCAACACAAGGCAACACAATGATAATGTGCTCACATACACCCACAAATGCACCTGCCAAAATATTAAAGAGAAGCGTCTACTAGAAGGAAGTATTACAAAAAAGACCTTTGGGGGAGAGAGGTGCTAGAGCAATTAAGAAATTACAAGACTCAATACTATCTTCCTTACTCACATAATTAAAATGCTAGATTGTTTTTTCCTGAATTTGACATTTTATCTTTACTTCCTTTAAAAAATAAGCCTATTATAAAGTTCAGAAAGTACAGGTCTACAAATATATCATTTCAATGATACTTAAATAAATAAACTCAGATGCTTATCATTCATGATATTCTTGTATTAGAGAACAGTGAAACAATTCATCACTGACAAATCAATATTCCAGACTCTCCTGGAGACATAATAATTCATTGCTGCTTTGAGAAGCATAATGTCAACCAACTTGCTGACAGAAATCATCATTCACCTTTTAAACTCAGACCATCTACTGCATTTAGAATAAGCTACTAGAAAATTCCAAGTAGCACAACTATGGTGACCAACTTTTATCTAGTTAAAAAAATATTTTTAAGCCAGGCGTAGTGGCTCATTCCTGTAATCCCAGCACTTTGGGAGGCCAAGGTGAGAGGATTGCCTGAGCCTATGGTTTCACGAACAGCCTGGGCAACATGGTGAGATCTCGTCTATAAAATTTAAAAAAAAAAAAAAAATTGGCTAGGTGTAACGGTACACGCCTGTAGTTCCAGGTACTTAGAAGGCTGAGGTGGAAGGATCACCTGAGTCCAGCAGGTCCGGGCTGCAGTGGCCATAAGCATGCCACTCCACTCCAGCCTGGGTGACAGAGTGAGACTCCTACTCAAAAAAAAAATTTTCAAATATAATTTCTTCTTTTTTTTTTCAAGATAACACTCAAGTGACATTACGAGACTCTATAAAGAGCAAAGATTCCACTACTTTGTAGAAGTACTACTGTAACGGGTTTGATAACATAGTGACATCTTAAAGCGTAAATTGTAACACAGACAAGAGCCATGTTTGATTCCAAGGCTGAAATAACATTGTAAGATCAAAGTCAACTGCAGCAAAATGGTGCCAAGGCTTACTCAATCCAGCAGTAACCACACAGTGGTGAAGAGTATAGGTTCTAGAGAAGGAAATCCAAAACACTGCCTCAATTTCCTCATCTATGATGCAATGATGACCGTGCTGCTACCCAAAGGGTTGTTAGGATGAAATACAGTGATGGATGTAGAATGTATAAGTGCTCAATAAATATTAGCTGCTGCAGATGTTATCAATTTAGTTCTCCTGTTACACAGACATGTCAGAAAAATCAATAAGTTCGAGGTTAACTAAACTAACAAGACATATGCCTAAGCCTTTTAAAATCACTTCTAAAAGAGAAGCTGAGGACAGAATCCATTTCTTTCTTATTCATTACTGTACCTTCTATACCTGACATAGTAGCCAATAAATACATGCTCATTAAATACATGCTGAATCATTATGTGAATGAATATATTAAAAGAGTTATCTTAGTGCAATAGCTACTGGAATCTTGGCAGGGGAAAGAACGAGGGTTTAATATGAGAGCAAGGAGGGGGCAGAGAGCCAAGTTAAGTGAATGATATCAGATTATTTTCACAATGGGAATAACGGGACCCAGTCAGATCCTTTTGGTTAGATTTTTCAAAATCCTTGGTTTACATGTATGGACAAATGCTGCAGACTGACCAAAGAATGCAGTGCTCGTGTTTACCTGCTCATGTGAATTCAGTTCTTTAAAACAGTTAAATCCTCAAAAGAACCTCCTCAAACCACTCCAGCTCACTAGGGACCTTAAGAGGGCCTACACTATCCATTTAGCACTCGAGTACAGAACAACAGAGAAGCCACCATTTCAAGGAGTATGTACTTGTGACATTCAATATTTGTTGCATCTTCCCTAAAAGGTAGAAATCAAATTCTGCATATATTCTATCCCTTCCAGCTTCCAGGCAAGATATTGGCTTCTAAAGAAAATCTGAGTAGGAAAAAGACACAATTTTTACTCTTAGAAGCTTACTGTGTAATAAAGAGAATAAGATTGGTATGAAATTAACTTCAATGCAAGGCAAATCATAGCAAGTGTCATAGGAATGCACAAAGAAGAAGATCAGAGGAATTAAATAAATCTAGCTTAAGTGATAGTGAGGGCGCAAGGATGGGTGGGATTTTGAATGGTCATGGGCCCTGAAGGTTGAGAAGATGGCAAAGATAAAGGTCAGGTAGGAAAACACGGGGTGATCAAGTAACTTGGGACCACTTTGACATTTTGCTTGTTTGTGGGGTTAAAACAAGGAGAATACTAATAATAAAAACTATCTGAAAAAGCTGGAACATAGGGACAAAAATGTATTAAGATGACACCATAGGTTAGGAAAGGGACATGACTAAGACTATTCACTAGAAATATTTATCTGACAAGAGCGTACTGGATGGAATGGAAAGCAAAAGAGATAAAGCACCTAGGGAGTGAAAGATTAATCTTGCCCAAAGAGAGATCTGGCCTTTGCCCTTAGCTCTGAGAAATGGTTTCTACGCCCTTGGAATATCCTAGCTAATAACAGTGTCTTCGCTCACTCTGGGGCTTTGGACCACCCTTCACAGTCTGTCACAACAATGAGATTTATGGTGGGATGCCTGTGGCTTCACATATCAGTTTGATCTCTGAAGGGAATGAAGACTAAGGTTAAACACAGGATAAGTCAACAATGACTATATGACCAACCATGTCTATAAGACTGAGCCTCAGTAAAAATCTGAACACTAAAGCCTGGGTGAGCTTCCCTAGTTGGCACTACTCCGTATATATTGTCACACATTGCTGCTGGAAGATGTAGCACTGTCTACCCACCTATACTGGAGAGGACACCTGGAAATTCACTGCCTGAAGCTCTCCTGGACCCTGATCTATGTTCCTCGTCCCTTACCCTGTTTCAATCTGCATAATTTTGCTCTAATAAACCATAACTGGGAATTTAACAATTTTCAGAGTTCTGGGAATCTTTCTAGAAGATTATTAAACTTGAAGGTGACCTTGGGAACTCAAAAATATGCAGCTGGTGTTAGCAATGAAGGTTGTCTTAGAGGCTTCCAAACTTCACAGCAACCTATAAGGAAACCCTCTGAACCAGTGCACAAGAAGGCTATGATAGCCTAAAACACAATGGTGGACTTGAAGAGGCATAGATGTTAGAGCTTTAAAGATAACAAGCAGTATGTACCTAAACCTCATTTGTACCACACACTTTAAAAAATAATTAAAAAGAAAGCAAGCAAATAAAAATAGTGACATGATCAGATATGAGAAACTCGAAGGAGTTAACCTAGGATAAAATAATCAACTAAATTATTAGTAATAGAAAATTGAGAACTAAGAAAGATCTAGTTTGAGGAGGAAAACGAGGTGAAGCAGGGGAAATGAGAAGTATAGGTGACTACCACTCCTCCCTTTCCTATGCACACATGCCAGTGCCACCATGAATGGTGGAGTCTGTTCCTTCACCCTTTCAACTCTTGTCTGGCCAATAGACACACACCCACTGGGGCACATACCCACTGTATGCTATACCCACTGTGGACCTACTCTTTAAGAGGACTAGGCCAGGCTCGGTGGCTCAGCCTGTGACCCCAGCACTTTGGTAGGCTAAGGCAAGTGGATTGCCTGAGCCCACAGGTTTGAGACCAGCCCGGGCAACTTGATGAGGCCTCATCTCTACAATAAATCAAAATTTAGCCAGGCATGGTAGCACAGCCTGTAGTTCCGGCTGAGGTAGAAGGATAGCAGAGCCCAGCAGGTCGATGCTGGGGTGGCCATGAGTGTGCCATTGCATTACAGCCTGGGCGACGGAGTGAGGACTGGCAGACACTACTACTTCCTGCCTCTTGGCACCCTGAAACCACCAAATAAAACAGTCCAGGCTGCTCTGCTGACAGAAGGGCAACAAAGGGGAACACCAATATGCCAGAACTGTGAGTGGGGAAGTCACCTTGGGCATGCAGAGCCGTGGGGTCTTAAAATGGCTGCACACACATGAGAGACCCTGGACAAGAACCCCACTAAGTCATGAGAGATGACAATGCATCATTGTTTCAGCCACTATGCTTTGGTTTGTTCTCTAGTAACAGACAACTAAATTGCAAGACAGTAAATATAATTCAACTACATCATTGTCCCTAGCTAATTTCTTTATTTAGAAAGTATGTGATCATCCAAGGTAATGGAGGTCAGGAGTGAGAACAACAACTAATTAAAATCCACACCTGTAATCCCAGCACTTTGGGAGGCCAAGGCAAGAGAACTGCTTGAGCCCAGAAGTTCAAAACCAGCCTGGGCCACTTGGCCAGACCTCATCTCTACAATAAGTCAAAAAATTAGCCAGGCATGGTGGCACATGACTATAGATACAGCTACTTGGAAGGCTGAGGCAGAAGGATTGCCTGAGCCCAGCAGGTCAGGTTGCAGTGGCCGTGAGCATGCCACTGCAGTCCATCCAGTCTGAGTGACAGAGTGAGACTCCAACTCAAAAAAAAAAAAAAAAAATCCACAAATGACCCAAAGAGCTTGAGAACATTCTGCTATGTGGTTATAGATGATTAATATCAGTTTATTTCCCTAAGTACCTAATTTATGTATAAGGAACTAGGATAATGTGCTCAATCACATCTCTGACTATACCTGGTTCATCCTTCCCCTTCATTTCCTATCTCCATTTTTCCCAGTTTATTAACATTTTCACTCTAATCCTGTTTGATAAACTGCTGGCAAGCTCACTTAGTTTTGTGTTATTTGCCATCATACTAGAGGTTAATACACACACACACACACACACACACACACACATCTTTCTTTAGGTTTACTTTGCTAGATTAAAAGTCTTCCAAAAGAATCCATGGTTGTTATAAAATTATCTTGATCCTAAAAACTGGGATGAAATATTGGTTTAAAAAATGTAGAACATTAGTATGTATTTTTAAAATGCTAAGTGAATAAGCACGCAGAGAGCAGTACCATTCAAAGCATATAATGGCTGGCAATTGACTTTGATATAAGCACATGTTCCAGGAAAACATATATATATTTTTTTGTTGTTGTTGAGTCAAGATCTCTGTAGCCCAGGCTAGTGTAGTGTACAGTGGCACAATCATGGCTCACTGAAGCCTGCTCGCCTGGGCTCAGGAGATCCTTCCACCTCAGCCTCCAGAGTAGCTGGGACTGCAGGTGTACGTCACCACACCTGGCTAATTCTTTTAATTTTATTGTAGAAACAAGATCTCACTATGTTACCCAGGCTGGAGTCAAACTCCTGGCCTCAAGCAATCCTCCCATCTTGGCCTCGCAAAGTGCTGGGATTACAGGCAGGAAAACTTTTACCATCTTTTGGAACATGGTCTCTTCAGAAGATGGATGAAACCTCTGGAGCCCTTCTCACAACAGGGTTTTTATTATTTATTTATTTATTTATTTTTGAGTTGGAGTCTCACCCTAGGTGGGAGTGCATTGGCACGCTCACGCCACCACAAACTCAACCTACTGGGCTCAGGTGAGCCTTCCCCCTCAGCTTTCCAAGTAGCTGGAACTACAGGCATGTACTACCCCAACAGGCTAATTTTTTTGATTTATTGTAGAGACGAGGTCTTACCAAGCTGCCCAGGCTGGTCTCAAAACACTGGGCTCTAGTAATCCTCTTGCCTTGGCCTCCCAGAGTGCTGGGATTATAGACTTGAGCCACCACGCCTGGCACAACAAGTATTTTTTAAGGCCTTAAAAAAAATAAGATTGTGAAGGGAACCAAACATAATGAAATATAATTATCAAAATATCTTAAAAACAAGTTTGTGATAACATATATGCTTCTTAATGCATACAATTATACGGTCAAGTGGTAGGTCTAAGATCAACTATAATTTTTAAGTCATTATGAGCACTAATAATATTTTAAGATATCTTCAAAAACTGCAATAAAATATGAAATTTTCATAAACCACTATTGGAGACAAATACCACGACTGTGGTTTCTTACCTAAATTCATAATTTAAAGAAAAGCTAAATTTTGATTTAGGAATTACTGAAATGAAGTAATATTTTCTCCTTCCAAGGGGATCATGGTCAGCTGGTTTAAGCCTCCTGCATTGAAGCACTGGACTGTTCTATTATTAATTACACTGAATTCACAGATCTTCCAAAACACTGAGCCTTGGTACCTGGGAGATGCTAGTACCCTGACAGAATTTAAAAGGTAAGAAGAGCCACCGGCTTAATAAGTCAGTGAGAATGGGGTGAAGAGGGAATGTTGAACAGCACTAATAGGTACTAAGTTCTTGGGGCTACGAGTCTATTTGAAGTTATAGCAGTATAGTACTCAAGTGGAAATACTAACATGCAGTCAGACAAGGACCAACTGGAGAGAGAGACCAGGATGAGGGCAGGATGGTTTCCAAGATATCTACATAGAGGTAAAAGGAGGACCATTGACATTAGAGGAGGAAACCCTGGAAAAAATGGGAGGATGAAGAGAACAGAGCCTTAGACTTACCAAACTTAGGGAGAGAAACAAGAGAATGAAGACAGAGAAAAGCTTGAAAGTAGTGAATGAAAAATGGCAAAAGGTTCATTCAGGCCAGGGTCACGCTAACAAAAAACAAGAGAATTTGGATCAGGGGTGTGGATTGGCTGTGATTGTCAATTAAAACACACAATGCTCAATTTATTACCATTAACAAATCAAACTACAATTTCTAGAAAGAACTGTATCTTCTATTCAACTTTTCTGTTAAGTACTTACTCAAAGTCTATAAGGGGAATAAAGGGAGGTCAAAAAGGCTGATACATCATGGTAACAAATTCTCCTTGACCTCATTATTTTCTATTATTTTTTATTTTTGAGTTGGAGTCTTACTCCGCCGTCCAGGTTGGAGTGCAGAGGCACGCTCATGGCCATCCCAGCATTGACCTGCTAGGCTCCAGTGATCCTCCCGACTCAGCTTTCCAAGTAGCTGGAACTACAGGTGTGTGCTACCATGCCTGGCTAATTGTTGATTTATTGTAGAGACAAGGTTTCGCCAAGTTGCCTGGGCTGGTCTCAAACTTGCGGGCTCAGGCAATCCACTCGCCTCGGCCTCCCAAAGTGCTGGGATTAAAGGCTGAGCCACTGAGCCTGGCCTATTCTATCATTTTTTGAAAAAGCATCTATTTTCTGCCATCAGAAACCCCTATGTAGAGAATGAAGAGCATAAAGATCAAGGCTAATGGATGTGTGCCGGGTTGGCTTGCTAGCAAGTGGAATCTTCAGTGTGAAACTAATGTTATATCCTGTCTTATGTGCAATTTTAAATCTGAAAAAAAAATGAACCAAGCTAATTTATTATGATAGTGTTTATCTGACTTATTTGACATGAATTAATCTTTGATTTAAACTAGACATGGTGGCTCACCCCTGTAATCCCAGCACTTTGGGAGGCAGAGGCGAGAAGATTGCCTGAGTCTAGGGGTTGGAGACCAGCCTGGGCAACTTGGTGAGACATTGTCTCTACATTAAATTAAAATATTAGGTGGGCATGATGGTGCATGCCTGTAGTTCCAACACCTTGGAAGGCTAAGGCAGAAGGATCTCCTGAGCCCAGCAGGGAGGGGCTATAGTGGCCGTGAATGTGCCACTGCACTCCAGCCTGGATGATAGTAAGACTCTGACTCACAAAAAAGAAAAAAAAATTTTTTGGATTTAGTCAAAGGCTCACCCTCTGATCAGCTATTACCAGCAGGGTGATCCTAAATCCCAACCTTCCTACTTTTTTTCACCTTAATGAACATATACCTGAGTAGCACTTTCTGTATTACCAGGCCTAGTTTTAAGCACTTTACAAATGTAAATCCATTTAATCCTCCAAACAACCCACACAGTTACTGTTATTATCCCTATTACATGACTGAGGAAACTGAGGCCCTGAGAGATAAATTAACTTGCCCAAGATCACAGAGCTAGTAAATGACCAAGCCAGGACTCATGCCTGGGTAGTCTAACTCCCAAGTCCATGCTTTTAACCAGGGCACTCTGTTGTATACTGCTCCTGTGGCAGAGAAAACAAATGCACACAATAATATCTGTAATGTATTCTCAGCAATAAACCCTTCTATTACTAAATGCCAAGGATTTCATTTTATTATTTTCCTAAATTGAATACTCTCATCGTAGGTTGATAGTATACATTAAGTGGCTAATTCCCTTATCTGTAAAACAATCAGGATCATGTGTCAAATGCCATTTATAGGTGAACATCATTGTTTGGGAACCCCATCGTTTGGGATTCAAGGTCATTTATTCTCAATTTTACTTGAAGCTACTCTTTACAGAAGGGTTACTTGATATAGTAACATCATAGATTAGAATATCAGCTTTTTAAATGTTTTCGATCAAAGCCAACATACCTCCTCTATGCAAGCTGTACCTGATAAAGCACTGTTTGCTTTTATCTTTTTCTCTCAAATCTCCCATGGACATCCAAAAGCAATTCATATGCTCTCTGATTCTCTGAAGTACTGAATTATGACCTCATGGTACTGTGCTTGGCCTCTGCTCTGCTGCAGAAGGGGAGCTCTTTACATGTCCCACGGGAAAACCTAGCTTCAGGGAAGATAGTTGGAGAGCTCCAAGACTAACCTACTTCAAGAATACAAAGCAAGGGGTTCCAGCGTCATATCTCCTGACAACTTTAGAGAAAGAATTGGCAAGTTTTTTAAAAAAATTAAGCCAGATCACAACACTAAAAGTGTAAAACTTAAAGTTCACTCATCTTAAAAAAAAAAAAAAACTAATATACATAGATGTAATCATGCTAAATTGTTGTCATAACACTTTTTCTACTTACCCCATGACAAAATGCTTGATACACTCACTCTATGAATATAAAAATAAAGAGGATTATTTGTAGGTAACTGACATGATATGCCTAACGTTTCTAACTGGTTAGGAATTTCAAAGTGATTGCTAAAGGATTGGCTATATCAAAATGTTTTCGAATAGTATGTTTAAAACTTCCCTTTAAGTCAGGGATTTGCCATTTACTGAAAATAGTTTCTCTGCTTTTTTTCTCTTTCTTTTGAAAAGCTACATTGAGCAATGAGTCACCAGGTGATTTCCTTTATTTCTGAGTTCCATTTCAAAGACAAAAAATACTCTTCCTCCTCTTTGTCTTTTCACATGTACCTGAGCTGCTATTGTTCAAAGCTGTGAAGGAGACTGTTAAAACAAAAACGTATGCTTATTTGACAAGGAGCTTTATTACATGAGCATTTATATGCATGTCAAACATTTAAGGCAATTTGAATTTCTGTTATCTCCAGAGACCAACTTAAATGGCTGCTAAACACTAGATTTTTAGAGCAGCTTTCATTTCTATTTAATTGATTTAAATAAAGGGTAACAAGCATCATTTAATAAAATATCTGCTGAAGATAACTAGGATATTAAAATATCCTGTTTGCTTTAGTTTTCATTATTGGATTACTAAATAAATATCATTCAGATTCACTATCATCTCCAGCTAGCTGATATTGAAAAATATGTAATGGCGGACTGTTGCCATGGTAACTCCTCTACAACCACACATTTTCTATGGCAACCCAGGCTCCATGGAATACTAATGAAAACCCATAGCAACAGAGAGTCAAAGAGGTGATGTCTAGAGATCCAAACGCTCATGTAATATTTATTACGAATGTTATGGATATCTTTGTATATTTATAAACAAAATCAATGTTCAAAGGCATATTAGCTAGAAAAAATAAAAGATATCTAAAATATTTTCTGAAAAAAAACCTAATGCCTATAGTGTGTAAAGAATACACATCAATGTACTATTAAATGTGAGAATATATAATTTATATTTTTTCAAATGTAAAATTATGATTTTATATGAACATATATTTCCCCTGTTGCAGAAGATTTACATGCTACATTGCAAATATGGACACTCAAAGCTACTCAAGAACACTGTGTTTAGATTTTATTTGGTTCTTTTTTTATTTTATTTTGCTTTATTTTATATTTTTCGAGTTCCTATTCTTTTCAAGAGTCCAACTGTGTAACCTCTGAAAGTCTTGGGTTCTCTTTTGCAGAAGAAGGATGTTATAAAGGACATTAAAGCCTCTATGATTCCTATTCTATCATTTGCTAGCACTTGAATTTGCACAAGTCATTTAATCTGGGTGTCAGTTTCTTATCAGTCAAAAAGCATAATATCTGCCTCCTCCTCATTGCCAATTTGCTACAAAATGTGTTAGATATACATGAGCACTCTGGGGAAAAAAATTCATATATTGTCATAGCTAAAGAAACAGAATTAAAATGTTCTCTTTATATTGTTATTTTAAAACATTGGAGTTAATTATAAAGAACTATAACAATTTATGCAGATTACAAACTATTTTGATGTACAATTATTTATAGAGCACCTACTATGCTACTAGCTGTTCCTGTGACAGCAAGATGTACTAGATAGACAGGTAGGTTCCTGTATTCATAAAGCTTATAGTCTAGCAGAAAACATTAGAAAATAAGTAAGCAAATAAAGAAAACGAAGAAATATGAAATGAAGCAATCAGATTGAAAAGATTAAAAGGAATCTGTGGGAAGATGTAGGCTAGTGTGGCTCAGATTGCCTTTCAGTCCTCTGGAAGGAAAGAAAGGACTGTGAAATATGACTTCCAGGATGAGAAGAGTCAGCCACAGGAAGAGAGGGACAGCCAGGTTGAAGAGATAGCCATGACAAGACCCTGAAGTAAGAAAGAGGTTAATGTGTTGACAAAAAAGCACAAAGGTCAGTGGGACTTAAAGCATAGAAAGCAGGGACAGAATAACATGGTCTAAAAACCCACAGGGAGGCAAGGCCAAAGTGGGGCCCTATTTTTATGACTGTGTGGACAATGCTTTGCATAGAAAGACAGAAGACCACAACATCATTCAAGTGAGAAATAATGATATGACTTGTGTCCGAGAAGTGACACTGAGGACAGCAAGAAGTAGACATAAATGAGATCTATTTTGGAGGTAGAGAAAACTACACTTGCTGATGGATTTAGGTACAAGAGACAAAGGGATGGGGGAATCAGTTATGACTCCCAAGTTTCTGACAAGAACAACTGGGAACAGCTGGTGGCTGATGATGAGAAACAGCTAGAGGTGAACAGGCCTGCCATGGCAGGAAGGGATGGATTGAAATTGTAGCTCTGGTTTGTACTGATTTGTCTATTCAATATTTTCCCAGTCCACAGTCATAGATTTCCTTATAAATAATTAATATTATTTCATTAATGGGCATCCATTAATATGAAACCTACAGAAATCCAAACAGACTCTTCTTTCAAAACATGCATCAAAATTACACATAAAAATTATAAAATCATCAAAATTAAGAAGGAGATTACACTATTAATACTTGGGAAATAATAAAACACCACAGGAAATAATACAAAATTAAATAAATACCTAAATACCTTTTGAAGGACCTATTTTCCTATGGTAAAACTAATAGAGATTCATTGCAGAAATTTTGGAAAACATGGAAAAGTTTAGAGGAAATAACAACCACCTCTAATCCACTAGCCCCATTAATATTTTCATGAATGTAAGTCTAATTTTTTTTTCCTTGGAGTGCTTAACTACTTGTGGTAAAGCTACCTGAAATTAAAAGTTACATTTCAAAAAAGTTTAAGTGAACCAGGAGATTACGACTTATGTCTAGATATAATGAAGTGCCTTAAAGTCTAGTCTCAGCCAAAGAACCTAATTAAAGACATCAGGGTTGAACAGATCAGTGGGAAGCCCTTTGGGATGCTGGTCTTACCCATCAAATCATCCTCCACTGCCGATTGCCACCTTCAAAACTTGTATCTACAAAATCAAACATTCAGCTAAAATAAAGTCAGGTTTTTTTTGCTTTTAAATACCACTTAAGTTTAGCAATATATTGCCTTACCATTCATATACTACCTATTCATGATATGAAAGCCAAATTGTTCCCACCACCAGCAAGGCATTGATCCTTTAATTATGTTTTTGATCTCTGTTAATTTATTTATAAGACAACACTTATATATAGTATTTAAAAATATAGTATGTTATAGTTCAATAGAGTTCAATATTACATTTAGTTCAATACAGTTCAAAACACTTGCTTTTTAAAAATGTCAACTATTAGCAAAAGGAATAAAAATAAAAGGCTTAGGAAAGCATAAAGTTTAAGATGATATATTTTTGCTTAAAACTACATAATGATGCTTTGATAGTTCATTTTTATACAAATTAAAGCTGTGGGAATTTTAAATATTTTACTGTGGGATTATCATCTCTATTAGGTATTTCCAGATAGAATCATATATGTAGATACTATACTAAGCTCCAATTTAATAAATTCAAATAAAAATCACCTTTAAAAGTTTAATATTAGCTGGGCTCGGTGGCTCAGCCTGTAATACCACGCCTTGGGAGGCTGAGATGAGTAGATTGCCTGAGCCCGCAGGTTCGAGACCCGCCTGGGCAACTTGGTGAGACCTCATGTCTACAATAAATCAAAAAATTAGCTGGGCATGGTAGCGTGCGCCTGTAGTTCCGGCTACTTGGAAGGCTGAGGCAGAAGGATCACCGGAGCCAGCAGGTCGAGGCTGCGGTGGCCGGGAGCGGCCACTATACTCCAGTCTGGGCGACAGAGTGAGACTCCAACTCAAAAAAAAAAAAAAAAATTTAATATTATTCACACATGGTTTAGACAAAAATTACTTTTAGAAGACCAAAAGTGGGATTTCTACCTAGATTAAATACAGTTTTAGTAAGTATGCAAAACAATGTAGTCATCACAATACCTATTAAAAATAATCACTAAGGCTGGGCATGGTGATTCATGCCTATAATCCCAGCACTTTGGGAGGCTGAGGCAGGAGGATTGCTTGAGCTCAGGAGTTCAAGACCAGCCTAGGCAGCATAGCAAGAACCTCATCTCTACAAAAAAATAAAAAAATAATCTGGGCACGATGATGTACACCTGTAGTCCCAGCAACTCAGGAGGCTGAGGCAGAGGCTCCCTTTTCAGAAGTTTGAGGCTGTGATTGTGCCACTGCACTCTAGGCTGGACAGCAGAGTGAGACTCTGACTCAAATAAATAAATAAATAATCACTAACATGACTAGTGAAAAAAGAAAATACAGAAAAACTTAAGTATTGTATTGCATGCAATAACTGCACATTAAATAAATGTTGAAAATATTATTTTCTCACAGTGGAAAAAAATGCAAATAACAAAGATGTTTTTAAAATTATTTTTAAGTGTTAGCCTATGGCTAGGAATAATTTATTTTCTAATGATAGATTGCTAGAGTTTGCTTTTTTTTAAAAAGCAAAGACAACAAATCGTTATATAATAAGTTAAAAATAAACACATTAACGCCAAGAAAACACTACTTACGAGAGAATTTCAAAGCATGTAAGTTTATGCAATATAGACATAAATATTTAAGTAAATCTAAATAAATGCGCAGGCTTGGATACAAAACATGATCATGATGCTTCAAATTTTAGCTGACCAATCCAATGAAACTGAGCAAGGATTTAAAAATGGACCTGGGAGGGATATGGGCAATGACATTCGAGCTCTTTGATTTTTCTGAACAACGAGAGGTGATATTTACAAATATGCAATATGGTAAAAGGAGTCATTGGCAGAGCAATTTGCTAAACCCCCACACCACCTGAAGTCTCCAGATCTGATTCTCTCTACCTTTTTCTAACTTTCATTTTCTCTTGAGTTGAAACTCCCATGCTTGCCACTGACTGTCAGCTGTTATTTTTGCCTAACAAATTTTTTCAATGCTTCCTGCCTTAGGGTCAAATACAAAGGAGAGTATATTTTAATAAAAGATGAACAAATAAATAGGATATGAATTCCATGAAACTTCTGTAAACTAGTGCTTTGATAGAAATAAGAGATATGTCTCAATTATAATCCAATCTGCATGGAGTTCAACTGTAATTATTGGAGTGGGAAGTGGTTAGCTGTAATTAAGTCATCATGCTGTATAACAAGCTTTACAACCTACAGAATAATGTAGAGTCCTTGAAGTAACTTTGGAAGTTTTGGGGCTTTTTTTAACTCCTTTATCCATTTGGGTTGTGTTTGGTTGGTCTAGCTTTTTGATTTTTGGTTGGGTGGAAACCTCTGACATCAAACAATAATTCAATACAAAGGAAACTAGTACAAGACTTTAAGTATTTCAAAATTTCCCCACAAACCAATTTTTATTTATGATTTATACCCTAGATAGAAAAATCACTAATAAAGAGTATGATTACTGAATATTAAACAAAGTTTTATGATATTGCTGGGAACTCAGGCATTTCCAAAACCTTAATAACCCAGGGGTCATACTTCAGGCACATTCCAGTTTTCCCAACTCTCCACCCTACTCTATACCTCCAGATACCGCCAGGTGGAAAGTTCTCTCATCATTCAAAGGGTGGCTCTACCCAAATTCTGTTCACGTCTGTGTAGAGGAGGTCTTCTGAGACTCCCTTGGATTGTACATCTCCTGATGTACCTGTGATTTGAATAAATGTAAATAACCAAGGTCCCAGCCCAGCACAAATCATATTAGAAGTTGTTCGTGGAAACAAGAGTACAGCAAACATGCCTAATACAAATCTATAAAATTGGATAGAATAGATGGAAGTACAACATCTAAGGGTCATTCCTTTTAAGGACCAGTAGACCTAACTTCATCAATAGTTTCTGGACACCAGATTATGTCTAACTTCAGACCACTGGCTCCAAATCATTCATAAAGCATTTCAAATATGTCCTCCATACAGGTAGATTCCAAATTATGAGTAGGCATTTGCCCAAAACTCAAGCATAAGCCGATTATTCAGGACTCAAAATGTTTCTAGTCATTAAAAAAGTAAATTATTCTGGTTTAAACCTAGGCCGGGCTCAGTGGCTCAGCCTGTAAGAGGATTGCCTGAGCCCACGGGTTTGAGACCAGCCTGGGCAACTTGGCGAGACCTCCTCTCTACAATAAATCAAAAAAAAAAAAAAAAAATTAGCCGGGCGTGGTAGTGCATACCTGTAGTTACGGCTACTTGGAAGACTGAGGCAGAATTGCCAGAGCCCAGCAGGTCGACACTGGAGTGACTGTGAGCGTGCCACTCTGCACTCCAGCCTGGGTGACAAAGTGAGACTCCAACTCAAAAAAAAAAAAAAAATAGTTTAAACCTAAAATATCACACAAAAAGCTCATGTAAGCCAAAAATAACTAAAGCAGCAGATTAATAGTACTTTAAACAAAAATTACATTACACAGCTTCAGAGAGTCTTTTCTCTTATGTCACATTGCAAGATAAGTAAAAGCCTTAGAATTATGGCAGAAGTAGAAATAGACAAAGGCCAGAGATATCCACAAGCAGGACGCTACTCTTGTCATTTGAGATCTCTTAAGGAAATATTTGACAGCCATATAAGCACTTTAGTTTCACTATATTCATAGTGAAACATCTTAGGTTTAAACCATCTGCTAAGATAAATGAAAAGCAATCCAATATATTTTGCTCAGAAATTAACACATCATGATGAGAAAAGAATTAGTTATAAAATTATAATCATGCTTATTAAAGACTTTGACAAGCTGGAAACTTAGATTATTACATAATTTAGCTAAGTGTTGCTTTTAATAGGCAACACACATTTAATTTCTATAGTCACAGTGAAGAAATATGGTCTATTCTTTCTTTAAACTTTTCTTTAACCATTGCCTATACACTCAAAGTTTAGATCTAGTAGAAAATATAAAGGTCATTTATTAATCAAGAAGCAGAAGTTCAAAGAGGTTAGTGACCTGACCAAGATCGTTCAACATACTAACCACTCAGCCAGGCTAGAAAAATAGGCTCTGTTATGACATTGTTCCACTCTCTCCTCTTCATGTGATGGCTATGCAGTGCTTGAAACACAGTTGATTTTACAGTACAAAGTACCTATGGCTTGTTTTTGTTCTAATGAAGCGGATTGCCAAAAGGAGATCTTCACCCCTAAGAAAGCCTCAGTTAGTAACAGCTAGCCCAGAGAGAACACCCATCCAGGAAAAGCAGCAGATCCTGTGTTCAGTTCAAGAAAGGCTGCTCCGGGCAGCGCTATGCCTGCACAGAAGGGCAATGTCTACTGCTTAGAAGACAAGAAAGAATCAAATCTAACTGAATTTATGAGAGAAGATAAGGCCTCAACCTACTCCCTTAAAAAACTAATAAAAAAAGCTGCTGGATGTTAACTCTCAGATGAAACAGGGCCCATGATATAAAGAGATTTTTTAAATCTTTTTAAAAAGAAAAACAAAGCCAATGGCAAGCAGTTGAAACTGACTACTTTTAAGGTTTCTGTACACTCATAAAATGTAGAAGACTGAGGTATGCGTTTTACATGCTCAAGACCACACAGAGCCCTTTACCATCTGTTTTCTACCTTCAAATCCTGCTTACTTTCAACTACATTCTCACTCCATACTCATAGTATCAGCTAAACCACGCAGTGAATATGCCATGCTGTTTCACATTTCAGTCACCTTAAATAATCTACTAATCCTTCTAACATTTTTTTCACTCTTTAACCTTATCACAAACTGCTTATTCTCAAATATTTAATAAAAACTTTATGGGATCTTCCCAGGCAGAATTTGATTGTGCCTTTCTCCATGTTACGAAGAGTTCTGAAATTTATCACATGCTGGTGAATGGTTTACTGTCTCTCTTCATCACTCACTTATGAGCACTTTAGGGGAAGAGGGTGTGCTTTATTCTTCCTGGCAATGGACCTAACACAGTAATTGCATTCAATACACGCTCACTCAAAGAATAACATAGTGCAATTGAGGGTGTGGCAACATGAGCATTCTCATACAGTGCCAAAGGGAAATTGGTACAATCTCTCCAGAAAATATTTAGCAATACATTGGCAAGATTTTAGCACTGTCAATCCTTTGACCCAATAATTTTACTTTAAGATACATATCACAGAGATATAACTAGATATAAAACAAAGATTTGTGTTCAAGGATTCTTAACACAACCTCCTCTGAAATAGTGGAAAAGGGGAAACGAGTATAATATTCTAAAAATAAAGGAAGAGTTTAATAAATTATGGAGCCTCCTCAGAATGGAACAATATGACATTACACCTGTTGATATGGGGGAAAATTTATGATATAATCTTAAATGAAACATACATTTATAACATCAACCCAATTATATAATCTTTCCTATTTCTGCTTCCAGTTGGTGTTTTGATCAACTGTTACAGGAACTGCCCTTCTGCTGTAAACTAGACAAAATGTACTTAACAATGTTTATTCAGATGCCGGAAAATAAGCAGCCCCAAACTGTGACCTCTGAGTGAAAGGGGGAAAGTGAGTTTAGCCCTAGGGTTGCCCCAGCTCACTCTCCAGGGGCAGTTTCAGGCCACAGTACAGAAAAGAAGCCTAACCCAGTGCAGCAGTCTTATTAAGTATAAGAAACAGAATTTGTGACCAGTGTACAAAATAGGAGGAAGCTGCACAGAAGGCTTCAGAGATCTGCAAAAAGGTTTCCTAAATCGTTTGTTAAATGAGTATAAATCAGTGAATGCATGGGGTGAAACTCCATGAGGTAGAGAGCCAGTAGGCTGAAAAATTCCCAGAGCCTACACATGGCTAGAAATAGTTCATGGTCCCATCAGCCAAGGTGGAGAGACTAGTAATACATGGGATATTAGGTAGAACCCCCAAAAAGGTTATGCCTTAGTAGTGAGATTAAATTAGCCTGAGAATAAAAGTTATTCTGGATCTGCCATACAAAGCTTACCAGCAGCTCTAAAAGATTAAACTAATCTGCAAATAACAACAGCATAACAGAACAAAAAAGCCATCCTTTTAAAGGAATATAACAAAATCCAGCATCCAACAATATAAAAATCTTTTTTTTTTTTCTTTTTTTTTTTTGAGTCAGAGTCTTGCTCTGTCACCCAGGCTGGAGTGGAGTGCAGTGGCATGCTCACAGTCACCACAGCCTCGACTTGCTGGGCTCAGGCAATCCTTCCACTTCAGCCTTCCAAATAGCTGGGACTACAGGCATGCACTACCATGCCTGGCTAGCTTTTTTTCGTTGTTGTAAAGATGAGGTCTCATCAAGTTGCCCAGGCTGTCTCAAACCCATGGTCTCAGGGAATCCTCTCACCTTGGCCTCCCAAAGTGCTGGAATTATAGGCATGAGCCACCACACCCAGCCAATATAAAAATCTTAACATCTGATATCTAATCAAAAATTACCAGGCACACAAAGAAGCAGAAAAATATGACCCATTACCCTAAAAAAAAAAAAAATCAAGAAAAACAGAAATAGAAATGATAGAAATGATGAAACTAGGAGACAAAAAATTTTGACAAAGGTATTTAAAATATTATAAATATTATCAAGGCTATAAAGGAAAATATGACACAATAAAGAGAGAAATGGAAACATATAAACATCCACGAAGAATTTCTGGAGATGAAAATATACTGGGTAACTTCTATAGTCAGAAATACACATGAATTAACAGCAAATTAGAAATTATGGAAGAAAAAGTCAGGGACTTGAAGACAGAAATAGACGTTATCCAGAATGAGTCACAAAGAGAAAAAAGATTGAAAAGCAAATGAACAGAAAAACCATTGACCAGTGGGGCAATATCAAGGAGTCAAGCATATGTATAAATGAAATCTCAAGGAAAAGGAGAGAGGTACAAAAATATTTGAAGAAATTATGCCTGAGAAGTTTCTAAATTTGATAAAAATTATAAGCCTACAAATTTTAAAAGCTCAACAAACCTCAAATAAACATAAAGAAAACATTACAAAAACACATCATAAGCAAATTGTTGGTAAAGAATGACAAAGAGAAAAATTCTAAAAACAACAAGAGGGAAAAAGACACATCAAGTATAGAGGCACAAAAATGACAGTAGACCTTTTTGAAAAACTAAGCAAACTGAAAGACAATGAAATAAAGTTCTAAAAGAAGAAAATTGTCAACACAGAATTCTAAATCTAGCTAAAACATCTTTTAAAAATAAAGATGCAATAAAGATGTTTTAGACCAAAGAAAAAGCTGAGGGAATTTACTATCACTAGACCTTCACTAAAAGATGGAAATTTCGATTTTAATAGAGGAATGAAGAATGCCCCAAATGATAAATATGTGGGAAAATATACTTATTTTAAATAGGTACTTGAAAAAATATTTTAGCCTATTTAAAAAATATACTACATACATTTTCAATAAGAAAATTTTTAAGGTAAAAATAATACTGATATATTGTGGGATTTATAACATGCAGATGTAAAATGTATAACAACAGCAGCACAAAACAATGAGATGAATAAATAGAAGTGTATTGCGTAAGAGTGTTACATTGGTAGCATATCATTATCTGACAATGTACAATGGTACATTAAATAAGCATATTATAATCTATATAGTAACCACTAAAATAAGATAAAACAAATGAACATTTCTAATAAGCCAATAAATGAGATGAGACAGAATCTTAAAAAGTAATTATTCCGCCAGGCTCGGTGGCTCAGCCTGTAATCCCGCACCTTGGGAGGCTGAGGTGAGTGGATTCCCTGAGCCCGCGGGTTCGAGACCCGCCTGGGCAACTTGGCAAGACCTCATCTCTACAATAAATAAAAAATCAGCTGGGCATGGTAGCGCGCGCCTGTAGTTCCAGCTACTTGGAAGGCTGAGGTGGAAGGATCGCTGGAGCCCAGCAGGTCGAGGTTGTGGTGGCCGGGAGCGGCCACTGCACTCCAGTCTGGGCAACAGAGTGA
>CAUYQG010095198.1:0-36223 GCA_963574415.1 Tarsius wallacei
AGGTGAGTGGATTGCCTGAGCCCGTGGGTTCGAGACCCGCCGGGGCAACTTGGTGAGACCTCATCTCTACAATAAATCAAAAATTAGCCGGGCGTGGTAGCGCGCGCCTGTAGTTCCAGCTACTCGGAAGGCTGAGGCGGAAGGATCGCCGGAGCCCAGCAGGTCGAGGCTGCGATGGCCAGGAGTGGCCACTGCACTCCAGTCTGGGCGATCGAGTGGGACTCCAACTCAAAACAACAACAACAACAACACAACAACAACAACAACAACAACAACAAAAGAATTTGGAAGCATTTAAGATCCCAATTATACTATAGAGATTTCTAGCTGCCTGGAAGAGAGTAGGGTTAATATTTTCTAGGGGAAGGCATCATCTAGAGCCTCAAAAATTTTTAGTGTAAATGTCTGCTATTTATTTAAAATTTATCAGAAGAGAAACAAGCAATAGAAGTAGAACAAAGATGATTCAGAAAATGAAGTGACTAGACATAGACTTAAGATAACTCTAAATAATATGTTCAAGAAGATAATAGGATATAGGATATATAATTTAATCAGAGAACTGAAATGCATAAACTATTTAAAGAAAAATTCTCAAAATATTTTATATAATAAGTAAATTGATAACTCAGTAGATAGGATTAACAGTATTTCTGGAGAGGCCAATAAAGGGGAAGAATGATTTCAAAATAGGTCAGCAGAAAGTATTTAAACTGAAGAACATAATTTTAAAAAGAAGCTGGAGAGTATGTGGTAAAGAGGGAACATGATGAAAAATTAAACAAACCTGTATTAGAATTCAATATAATAAGAATAGAGAATGCAGAGAAGAAAGAGATAAAGGCTGAAATTTCTTCAAAGTTGATGGAAGGCATTAAGCCATAGATTTCAAGAAATACTATGAATCCAAAATGTACAAAGGAAAGTATTCTAGGCATAGAAAAGTAAAACTACTGAAAATCAAATTTGGAGAGAAATTCTTAAAAAGCAGTGAATAAAAGACACATTAACTTCAAATTAAAAACAAGACTATGCAATTATTTTCCCATGAAATATCTATACTTTGAAAAGGATCAAACATATTCAGAAAAATTATCTTACTGTAGGAAAGTTAGAAACATCTAATAAGGTATTAAAATTTTGGAAATTAACACCATACTTCTAAATACATTTTCAAAAGAATAATGACATTTAAAAATAAACATTTTAGCCGCGCTCGGTGGCTCAACCTGTAATCCCACGCCTTGGGAGGCTGAGGTGAGTGGATTGCCTGAGCCCGCGGGTTCGAGACCCACCTGGGTAACTTGGTGAGACCTCATCTCTACAATAAATCAAAAAACTTAGCTGGGCATGGTAGCGTGCGCCTGTAATTCCGGCTACTCAGAAGGCTGAGGCGGAACGATCGCCGGAGCCCAGCAGGTCGAGGCTGCGGTGGCCGGGAGCGGCCACTGCACTCCAGTCTGGGCGACCGAGTGAGACTTCGTCTCAAAAAATAAATAAATAAATAAAAATAAAAACAAAAATAAACATTTTGAACATCATGATAGTATAACTATCATTTTTATATTTTATGATAATGAAACTATGATATATTGAGACCAATATATATTATAAGTATAGATGAAAAGGTTCTAATCAAAATATGGATCAAAAATATATAAATAAAAAGAATAATGCTTCCAAATCAAATTGGATTAGCTTCAAGACTGCAAGATTAATTAGAGATTTATATACAAATCAAAAATAATTATTCACATTAGCAAAATATAAAAAGTTCATTTAGTTAGATGAAGAGAAGGCATTTGATAAAATTCAACATAAACTCATTATTATTAAAACTCTTAGCTAAGTAGAAATAAAGGGCAACACTAAACTCTGATTAAAAATATAGCCAAGAACATAATTAATAGTGAAATACTGAAATCATTCTCTATAAAATCTCTATAAAAAATCTATAGACTGAAAGTATTCTCCCATAAAATCTCTATAAAAGAAAGCAGGGGAAATAGCAGTCTTAGGGCACGACTGCAAATTTATACTGTTATCAATTTCAAGTGAATAAAACTTTTTCCGATTCTAATTTTTGACAGGGATAGAAAGAATATATTCTCTTGATCAATGAACACCTACCATGTATTCAAGGTCAAAATATTTGAGAAAATATAACATTTCTAGGCTGGGCACGGTAACTCATGCCTAAAATCCTGGCTCTTTGGGAGACCAAGGTGGAAGAATTGGTTGAGTTCAAAAGTTCGAGACCAGCCTGGGAAACAGAGCAAGATCTTGTTTCTACAAAAAATAAAATAAAAATTAGCCAGGCATGGTGGTGCATGCCTGTAGTCCCAGTTACTTAGGAAGCTGAGGCAGAAGGATCACTCGCACCCAAGAGTTGAGGTTGTAGTGAGCTACGATCATGCCACTGCACTCCATCCTGGGTTAAAGAGTGAGGCCTCAGTTAAAAAAAAAAATATATATATACCATTTTGAAAACAATTGCTGCAATTTACTGGCATGCATTTTTGGTCATCTTGCAAGATCCGTCTTGCTTCTTTAAGGACCAGACTGGTGAAATAGATGGAGATATGAGGAGGATCACCACTCTTCATCCTTCAGATTTATATAGAGGTGTCTCTAATATGTCCCGTTTCCCCCAGGATGCGATATTGTTTTTTAATTTATAATCTTTGCCAGGAAGGATCAGGGTTAGAAGCTTCCACTTGGACCTCCACAATGTGATTTCGTTTTCCCCACAAGCCAAGGAACAAATATGTGGGTTGTACTCAATACCAAGTAGGTCTAGTCCAATTAAGAATTGAGGAGTGCTCTCTCTCTCTTGCTCTCTCACTCTCTCTCTCTTGCTCTCTCCCCCTCTCGCTCTCCCTCTCCCCCCTCTCTTTCTCTCTCTCTCTCTTTCCCTCCCTCTAGCTCTATAGCCACCACTTTAATAAATCTCTTGGTCCCCCAAAAAAAAAAAAAAAAAAAGAATTGAGGAGCAATGAACACTGGGTAAGCCTGCCAATTCAGTAGAGTAACTGTAAACCTGGTCTATGCAGTACGTGACTCTTGTGTATCTCCCTCTAGCCAAGGGCTCATAATGACACTTCAGGTCGTGGAGTGTTAATGTCACCTCAGACCCTACATCTACCGGATCTTAAAATGCTGATTATTCTCATTTACTCAGTGCATAGTTTTCACAGTAAATTTCTAAAATAGTTTTAGGAAAGGGCTGGAGCAATCATCACTATATGCACTGGTTACGAGGCTGCGAGGATGGCTTTTGGCTACAGACACGACCTCATTTTCAGACAGAGGTCTCCAGGTTTCAAACTGGTTTTCATCTGGAAAGTTGGCAAAAATTCAAGAATTTTTGTTTTATTAACTTCCTTCAACCTCCTGAGAATAGTTATTTATTTATTTAATTTATTTATTTGTTGGTTTGGATTCCCTTTTAGTATCTTCACTGACTGTCTATCTCTTTTGTCCCTAACATTATTATGCTATGTTGCCCTTCTCTTTGGCTACTTCTCTGATCTTACAGTAAAATAAAATATTTGTCTCCCCTTGATTCTGAATGTCTGTCCTTTAGATTTATTAGGTCCTATTATCATCATTTCTGTCAGTAAGTCAGATTCTGTAACAATATCTCTTTCATCAATCCTGGACAGTAGTGGACAGCCATAAGTCATCTTCGCAGTGACACCGGTACCCCTCTTCCCGCACGTTCTGCACTGCATTGGCTATGTCCTCCAGACCCTTTTTTCAAACATAGTGCTCTGGCGGGTTTTCTGGTCTTATATATTATATCTACCCACTCAAATATGCTCACATCTTCAAGTCTTTGAATTTTTTTCTTCTGCCACCAACCACAGCAATTCTGATACTTCCACTACATTTGGTAAGGACCATCACTTTTCATACTTCTAGATTATCATAGTACTGTTTGCATTGTCTCCTTGTTTTCTTTTGACTAGAGTGTTAAATCCCGTATCTCAAGAGAGTTAATAACAATGAACATGTAGGGTTTAATATTTTGTACCACATCACATTGTTGATCTAGCTATTTCACAATGAATTTTCATGCATATTATCTCAGCTCCTGTAGTTTTTTTCTACCTAGGTCCTGCAGCTTCTTTGGGACATAGTTTCTATCCTTTACAAGGATGCCTAGTATGTCCCTGGGTAGGTTATGTTATTCATTAAACACACTTATTTCTGAATGTATAAGAAATGTAGGGCAACCTCCTCGGTCCCCTGCCACTGTGGGAGCTTTCCCGTCCTATCAATACATCCTGCTTTCAAAAAAAAGAAAGAAAGAAAGAAAGAAAGAAGAGTATCGTGGTAGACACTCATGGAACAAAAATGTTGTTAGGGAGAGAGGCTTTTGCATCATTTTCAAGCAACAGGAAAGCATTACTCCTGAAGAAGAAGATTTGGTCAACCTTGTAGTCTAAAAGAACTCAGATGAATCTACAGATAATATAATTTAGTAAAGCAAACCAACTTTAAAAAATGATCATTCAATTGTGAAGTTATTTTAATGTAATTAATGATGACAATAAAGTATTTATGCTAGATCTCTTTACATTACTGAAGAATTTTCAAATTTGATTTAGATGAAAATGTTAAGGTACTAATATATTTTTAGCATATTTCTTAATACAATAGAGCAAAATATTTAGTAATATTTTCCTATTGTTTTAAAGTAACAAGGGGAGAAGAAGTGAGTAAAATCACATGAAAATTATGACCAATTGACCGCCATTAAATTAAACATTAAAATTGTAATTTTTTCATGAAAAAGATCGATATTTAATGTAAGTCAATTTGAAGTTATTGAGAATGTTTAAAAAATATGATGACATAAAATCCAGGTTTTAGAAATGGTATTATATCTTAAAATATATATTCTAAAGAATTATAAGACATCAGAAAATATCATCAACTGTTTTCTAACTGATTTTTGGGTTCTGAATCTGTACATGCTTATGAGTCCCAGGGAAGGGCACTTTAAACACTTTAATTTAAATGTATTTCAGCTAAACTTTAATAACTTTTTAAAAAACTGTTCTTTTGGCAGATTTTGTTACTAATTTCAGTTGTTGGTGCACAAAATTATATTTTTATACATTGTGTGTCTAAGAATACAAGCTTATAATTTTCTAATGCAATAGTCTCTTAAAGTATGCATATAATAAAATGTGAAGTCAGCAGCCAAAGTTACATCAATACTAATTTTTAGACTAATTGTTTTAAAAAAAACCATTCGTTTCTTAAATCACAAGAAAACCAAAGATGAACTTATAAACCAATGTGACAATAATATTAGCTTTTATAATTGCTCAAGCATTTATCTTTGCGGAGACCCTTATTTCTTCATGTGGCTTTGAATTACTATCTAGTGTCTTTTCATTTCTGCAGAACTCCCTTTAAGTTTTCTTGTAGAATAGGCCTATTGATAATCAACTCTCTCAGCTTTTGTTTGTGTAGAAATGTCTTAATTTCTCCATCAGTTTTATTTATTTATTTATTTTTTGAGTCTGAGTCTCACTTTGTTTCCCAGGCTAGAGTACAATGGCATGCTCATGGACACTGTAGCCTAGACCTGCTGGGCTCAGGCGATCCTTCCACCTCAGTCTTCTAAGCAGCTGGAGTTACAGGCATGAGCTACACACTCAGCTTATTTTTTTTATTTAATTGTAAAGACATGGTCTCACCAGTTGCCCAGGCTGATCTCGAACCCCTGGGCTCAGGCAATCCTCTAGCCTCAGCTTCCCAAAGTGCTGGGATTACAGGCTTAAACCACTGTGGCCAGCTTCTCCTTCACTTTTAAAGGAGAGTTTTGTCAAATATAAAAGTCTTGGTTGACAGTTTTTTAAATTTTCTATTATTTTTGAACATTGAATATATCAGCTCACTAACTTTTGGCCTTCAAGAATTCAAATAAAAAATATGCTTACCACATATATTAAGGATCTCCTGTATCTGAAAATTTCTCTCTTACTGCTTTCAAAATTCTCTTTGTTTTTAACTTTTAACAGTTTGATTATGAATTTCAGTGTGGATCATTTTGTATTCATCTGATTCGAGTCACTGGGCATTTTGGATATTTCTATTCAAGTTTTTCATGAAAGTTAAGAAGTTTTTAACTATCATTTCTTCAAATATTCTCTCTGTCCTTTTTTCTCTCTCTTCTCCTTCTAGGATTCCATCAGTGCATTCTCTTGATGGTGTCCCACAGATCTCTTAAATTTGAATCTAATTTTCTTCAATCTTTTTATTTTCTGTTCCTCAGACTCTATCATTGCTATTGTCCTATTTTCAAGTTCACTAATTCTTTCTTTTGCCTACTCAAATCTGAAGTTGAATTCCCCTAGTTAATTTTTTCTTTTCATTTATTGTACTTTTTTAGCACCTGAACTTTTTTTAGAATTTTTATCTTTTTGTTGATATTTCCATTTTGTTTATACCTCCAGGTCTTCCTTTATTTCTTTGAGTATCTTTGCGACAATTGTTTTCGTTTCTCTGATGAATTGACCTGACACTAGGTTTCTATCACACGGTTTTTGTTATTTTAGTTATTTCCTTTGCATGGGCCATATTTTTTTTCATTATTTGTGTGTCTTTTGAATTTTCTGTTGAAATCTGAAAATTTGAATCTAACAATGTGAAATCTCTGGAATTCAGATTCTCCCCCTTTCCTGGATTGTTGTTGTTGTTGTTGTTGTTGTTGTTGTAGGCTGTCTCTGATCCAAATATTATCTTGAGATTTAAACTTAAGATCTCAGTTCTTTTCTGAGCTTGTGCCTTCCCGCAGGCATGTTCTGTGACTTTCTAATCCCATAAGAATGAGAGAAAAATGGAGAAGAAAAAGAAAGTGTAGGTTTTTAAAATGCCCTGAAAGTTATTTCAGCTGGAAAGGGCAATACTTGCAAAAATGTGGAATGATGAAAGACAATGAATACATCCTCTTTGTCTGAACTTCTGTGACCAGAGGCAGCAACCATAAAACGGAGCACAAATCTCTGGTATTTGAGGCAGGGTTTTTTTTTGCCCAACCTAACTCTGGCAAGAAGATTGTGTAATCTTCTCCAGAATCATGCTCACGTCTGTCAAAGAGGTGTTTGGGGGGCAGGGGGGAGATGGGGATGGGTAGATTTTGCTAAACTAAAAGGCAAATTGACTGAAATTAACTGCAATTTACCACCTACACCTTCCCTAGGAAGTTGCAAGCCTTCTATAGACCATAGAGTTCCAGATAATTACATAAGACAGAGTCGGCCAGTGCAATTGTTTTTGGATAGAGAGACAGATTTCTGGTGCAGTCTGTTCCACCATTCTTCTATGAATCCTCTAGAGTTCTTTTATTGTTAAATAATATAAAAGAGAAATCATACACAGAAGACACTAATAATAATAGTGTTACCTGCATATCAGTCATCCAGCATTTTACTTAGTGCTTTACATAGATTACTGGATAGAAGTCTAAAAAAAATTGAGTTGATTGCAATTTTGTCATTACATTATAGGTGAAATCTTGGGAAAATAAAAGAGAGGAGCCAGTATGCAAATTCAGGAGAACTTAATGCCAAACTTTATACTCTTACTTTTATATTTTGTGTCGACATTTTGGCTCAGAATTTACAGATTGGTTAGCATGTAGGTCTGTGACCGACTCTTTATTAAACAATTATCTGAACTGGTATAAAAAATTAGATATTGGGTGACATGCTGACTCCAAGAAAAGACAACAGAAGATCATAAAGAGTAATGCCAATTAAAGAGTATTTATTTCCAAGAGTTTCCTTTGTAAACCAAGTTTGTGTTAAGTGCCAGTTAGAGAGATTCTGTTGTGTAATTATAGCATTTCCCAACCATATAAGGGTATGCTATTTATATTTCTGTATTATTTATGTCTTAGCTCAGCAATCTGGTGATTAGGTACAGAACTTCTTATAGTGCAAGGTACAAAAGAAGGAAGATGTAAATATTGATGATCACAGTTGAACTAAGCAAATTAGTGCTTGTTACAAATTCTAAGAGAACCTTTCTAAATTGTTTTTTCACATTAGAGATTTTTATACTTAGCTTATTCTATTTTGTTACCCAGTCAAAACCAGAGATATGAGTTGATTTCTGAAAATTCAAAACATTGTAAGTTCAATGCCATTTTTGAAGATTTATATTCAGGTTTTCTGTAATTAAATCTTGAATTAGATAGTTTTAATACCTGCATTAACATGTTATTTGCATGTCACACAAGGGGAACACAAAATAAAGCTACTTGTCTAAGTTCATTTTTGCTGCTGTAATAGAATACCACTGACTGGATAATTTATAATAAACACACATTTATTTGGTTCACAGTGTTGGATTCTGGGAAGTCTAAAAGTATGGGACTAGCATTTGGCAAAAGCCTTCATGGTACATCATCCCATGATTGAAAGGCAGACGTGCAAGAAGAGGTGAGGTCAAGAAAGTAAGAGAGAATCAAAATCACTTTTATAATAAATCTGGTCTTGTTTTAAGAAACCCACTTCCAGGTCATTGGTTCATTCATGAGGGTAGAGCCCTCATGACCTAATTACGTCTTAAAGAGCCCACCTTTCCAAAAAATATACCTGCATACACATGTTTATTGTAGCACAATTTGCAATCACAAAAACATGGAACCAACTGTGCTGCTTATCGAAGCTGGACAGGATTTTTAAAAAAGTGGTGCATATACATAATGGAATATTATGTAGCCATAAAGAATAACAAAATTATGGACTTTGCAGCAACTTGGATGGATTTAGTGTCTATAATACTCAGTGATTTATCACAGAAACAAAGAACTGAGTACCACATGTTCTCACTTATAAGTAGAACTTGAACATTTACCATAATACAATAAGAAAGGGATTGTCAGTAACCGGAAACTCCCAGAGGAGAAGGGGTGGGACACATAACATTAATAAGGGTACTTGATCTCAAATCAGGCAAGGTGGGGAACAAAGGGAGGCCTGAACTTTACCTGTATGATGACCATTTGTATACCTAATCCTGAAATGTATCCCACATCTCCAAAATAAAATAAAGTAAATAATAATTTTTATTTTTTATTTTTTTTTTGAGTTGGAGTCTCACTCTGTCGCCCAGACTGGAGTGCAGTGGCTGCTCCCGGCCACCGCAACCTCAACCTGCTGGGCTCCGGCGATTCTTCCGCCTCAGCCTTCCAAGTAGCTGGAACTACAGGTGCGCGCTACCACGCCCGGCTGATTTTTGATTTATTGTAGAGATGAGGTCTCCCCAAGTTGCCCAGGCGGGTCTCGAACCCGTGGGCTTAGGCAATCCACTCATCTCAGACTCCCAAAGGCGTGGGATTACAGGCTGAGCCACCGAGCCGGCATAATAATAATTTTTAAAAATCCCACCTCTCAACACTGTTGCCTTGGAAATAAGTTTTCAACATGTAAACTTTCAGTGACACATTCAAATACCATCTAATGGTACAAACTCTGACTCTAAACAAACTGAAGAGTGGAATTGTGTTTTAAACTGAGTGACCCAAATTTAATTCTAATTTGTTTATAGTTGTAAAAACCCTGATTCACGTTACGTAGTTGTCTTACTTAGGCAAAGATAGACAAAACAGTTATTTGTAGACAAAGCTAGTGGGGATTCTTTTCTAATTGAATAAACATTGAAAATGCAAACATACTCCCAGTATATTGTTGAATTTTATTCACCTGAATTCAAGTCTATTCAGAATAAAATTTACTGGTGTAAATTTGACTTTTAAAAAAATCATGACATCTGAATTTGTAGACATCAAATAAAGTTGGAAATAAATTTTCACATAACAAAGAGACAGTCAACTTTCCCTTAAAAACAGCTAGTCATTCCATACAGTGTAGCAGAATATTATTATGGAAACATCTACTATTTTATTTAATTTCACCACCTGTCACCAGTGGCATAAATCTTTCAACATCATTGTAAAAAAGTACAGTTTCTGGAAGGCAACAGAATAGAAATTTGAAACATGACTATTGACTGTTACACTGTGAGGAAATGTCAGATTTTAGAGGAGCAAGGGAATGAGCAGGATATCACAAAGACCGACACAATGATAACAGAAGCATTGTATTTCATGGGATAATGAAGAAGAGAGCGGTAAATTAGAGATGCTAAAAAAAGAATGAAAAATAATAAAGTTGGAAATTAAAAAAAATGAAAAGTGTAAGGGCATTAAAATAGAGGAAAATAATGTGGACAACGTAGAAGTATAAAGGTTTATTTAAACATTTGTTTAAAGTCTAAAGATTTATTTTTCGATATTAGTCAAGATGAAGGAATTGTGCACATTTTCCCCCAAAATAATACCACTAGTTAGACACTGCATACAAATACTTTTTATCTAAGAGGGAGAAGAAGTGCTTTCTTTAATGAGTAGAAAAAAGCCTTCAAGAAAAACTATTACTTCAGGAAGTGCTCTGTAATATCCTGCTTCAAATATTGATGCAGATATCTCTTAAGAAATAGTTTGAGGAAAATGAATGTTTACTGCTTCATCGAACAACTTGCTGTGGGAAAGATTCATTCTAATACTTTCTACTAAATGATAATTCAGGTTCACCTCTAGAGAAGAATGCACATCTATTGAAGAAATATGTCTTCAAAAAACAAAGTTACATAATTGATACAAGCAAAAAGTCATGTAAATAAAATATTTACTTTCCCTAATTTTATTTTTATGTGAAATTGAGAAAAATGGTCTTTAAAAAAGATGTTTACAGATCATGAATCTTTGCCTTTAAAGTACATGGAAACTTCACCTCTATGATTGCTTTTAAAATACTTACAAAGAATGTAAGAATTAAATAAGATTATGTTTTCTAATTACAAATGCTTAAGTTTTTATTAGGATGAACTTTACATTAAGAATTTATATTTACATATTGTAATAATTAAATCTTAGAGTCTGGTCCCAACTTGCAAACTCAAAATTACAAAGTGAAGAAAAGTGAAATAAATACCATTATTCTTCTAAAGGCATTGTGTGGTGACATCAAAAAAATGATAAGAAGGTAATTTTAATTTGTGCTTATAAATGCTCTACTTACAAGTGTACTTTGGGCAGTTCTGGCTACTATAATGAAGTACCATAGACTGAATGTTTTATAAACAAAAGAGGGTGATTACCAGGGACTAGGGGTCAGTGAGAAATAGAGGAGATTGGACTAGGGTTCCTTTTATGACAGAAATTCCATTCATAAGGTTTCCACCCTCATAATCTAATCACTTCTCCAAAGTCTCTCCTCTAATACTACCACATTGGGTGTTAGGATTTCAACATGTGAATTTTGAGGGAACACCAATGTTCCGTCTGTTGCAAAAGTTATTTTTAAATATTAAGATTAACTGAATTGTCATGGGACAATTTATATAATGATAAAGCCAATATAAGTCTAAAATTGAAACACTGAATTTAAAAAAATTACCATTCATATAAAAAAATCAGAACTGGTTTCTGTTTGGAGTGGACATTCAGTTTTGTGAGTACAATGTTATCAAATGGTTTTGAATTAGTAGGAAATATTTGAAATGGGAAAACTTCACATAAAATCTAGAACGGGAACATTTTATAATGAAAATATCAGAACATATGGGAACACTGACTGAATGAATATCAGCATGACATAGATTAGCTAGGGTAGAGTAGTCACTAGCTAAGATAAATGACGCATGTACTCACTAGTTTGTTGTGGTTTCTCCACTAAATGTTGCCTGATAACACCAACAAACCACCCATTTGTCATAGTAATGTTAATGGCTTGGCACTGCATGCATTTAATGCCAAGTATATATATATATATACATATATATATGTATATATATATATATTTTTAAATGACTTAATTGAAATTTTTTCATTTAGGTTTTTGACATTACAAACAAAAATAATCAAAGAGACAATAAAAATTGAGTTTATGAGAGTAGAAAATGTAAAAGCAAAACATACATTGACAAAAAGAAATTGCATAAAAATTAATTCACGATGCAGGATGCAGTCACCTAGAAATAGGCATTGGAGAGAATTCTGAATCTACCAATTTCTAGTTTTGTAACTTTGGGTAATTTCTTTTTTTTCTCTAAGTCTTTATACCCTCGCCCACAATAGTAAAAATTAATGGTATCAACCTCATCCATTTATTTTCCGTGGTAAATTAAACAAGTATTTAGCTTTTTGCCTAGCAAACATTAAATGTTTGCATTAGAGTACTGTTAAATAACTCCTTTGTTAAATGTTTCTATGTGTATATCATATCTCCAAGAACTTTAAGAATTAATTGAAGACAGTTAGGACAGGCCTTACCATTAGTAGTGTCCTCCCTCTAGGGATGTGTTTCTCAATCTCTTCAAAGAAATGAGGCACATGTCATTCAATATGAGATCACTGACATCTGACTCTTTTTGTCAAATGCAGGCAGAAGGCTATTCCAATGAGCAGATGTTTTACTCTGTGAGGAGAAACAAAGCTCACTTTCTTTGTTCTGAAAGTGATGTATGTAGAGTCTTCCTACTGTGTTTGAGACGAAAGCAAGTAGATTTCTCTGTCAAGGGAAAGAATCTTTCAGATTATGAAAAGAATATCTAGGATTCTTCTTTCATGCAACACAGTAGAATTTTCAAAAGGGTGAAAAGAAATGACTGAGTGGCAATATCTCATCATCTATGTAAAAGGCACTGGGATTATTATATGGGATCTCTGCTACCTGGAATCAGTAGTAAATCCACTGCTGTATGAGAAAGACTGTTTTGGAGGGCTTAATAAGAGAAATTTGAAGATTATTTATTTAGGGGAGGGAATTTGATAGCTCTGGTTATCTGGTAACACAGGGTTTGACCCATTGCTGCATTACTCAAGATGAAGCTTAGGCAGGGACAAACACACACACACACACACACACACACACACACACACACACACTCACCAAACAAAAACTCTTCTTAGAAAAAAAGATTTAATATAAACAAAGTGTACTTACATGAAAATCAAGCACAAGGTAGAATTTCTTTGCACTACTTTTTCAGTTTTTTTTTTTTTTTAATGCAGAAATGACAGGTCATTATGCTTTCAGTGTTGCACCCAGGACTCTTTTGTCCCTGGAGATATCACATCTCAGACTTTTTGAATTTTAGCATTTGTCTTTATCCAGAGACTGTGCACTCTCATTGAGACTTTGTGCAGACTCAATCTTAGAGTGTTTTCCAGGAATCAACTGCATCAAGGCTGTCTCTGACTTCCACCAGTGGGGTCTCTGCCTGCCCAACCAGAGTAGACTAAACTAATCTTGTATAATATTTTCTCCCAATTAGTTTTATAAATGAATCATTGGTAAACAATTCCACCATTTAATTGGGGTAACTTCTGGAAAATTGGGTACATGGTGAGATCATGAAAATCAATAGTTCAAAGGCACATTTTGTATTCTTGTGGAATGAAATAAGCTCCCTGATAACAAGTAACTGTATGAGTGATATCATACATGATAGTGAACAAGGAATTACCCCAATCTAAGAATGCTGGAGCTGCTACGAACTCTGCAAGCAAAGAAGATGAATTCATATGCAGAAGAATGGTCAACTCTATGTATACCCTACAGAATGGGTCATCTTATCCATATGACTATTGAGGAACTTCTCTACAGTGAAAGAGCTTTTTAAGTATTTATGAGGAACAGAAAGTTCTCACAATTCATGCAAATACCAAGTGTTCTGTTCATATGTCTCTTCCTCAAAGCATTTCTGCCATTAGAATTCTAAACTTTTTTTCCACGTTGCTATCAGATTTCATAAATCAGAGTACCTTTATACAACAGGTCATTATCTCTTCCAGGAAAAGTAAACGTAAAATAGACAAATAGAAGTTCTGCCCAGAAGAAGAAATTCAAGAGTTTTGCTCCAAAGTCCTGGAAATAGGCACTATGATTTTCTGATTTTAGCAAGTTAAATAGCTAGGCAGTGTGATTTCTCAGAGTCTCTATGAAGCATTTTTCATACCCAAAACATTCAGTCCTCAGTTAGTTTAGCTGAGTCATAAGGCATAAGTGTCAAAGTGTCTTGAATTTCAGCCACATTGCAGCAAATACTTCAACTTACCTGAGTCGCAGCAAAAGTCAGCAGCTTTACGTTTTCTCACTTAAAAAAATTTTGAGAAAATTTATAGCACTAAATGAAAAGCAATCCATCAAACCTTTTGCTTCTTTCTTATCAGAAAGCTATACAGGGTGCAATTTGCTTTCACATGTCCCAGACCACTGCATTATTTCAATGGGTAAGTCCTTCTTTTCGGAGTTTATGACTCACATTCTGTCATCAATGCATGTATTTTACTAATGCACCTAAAGTATCTGCTACTTTTTTGTTCTCTAGATTTAGGAAGAAAGATGTCATCAGATAAACCCTCATGATATTCTATGGCCTTCAAGACCATCCAGTTTTCTCTGTACTGAATCATAACAGAGAGCTGAAAGTTGACCTAGAGCGCTTAATTAAGACAGTTAATTGTACTGCTGCCCCTGTCGGGTTAAAGTAAATGCCTACTTATTTTCCTCATTAATTGCTATACTAGTATAGCAGTTCCTTGACCAATAATAACTGCATATTAGAGAACCAAATATATGAGATTTTACTCCAATATGTCTGGTTTTGGAAATGCAGTTTGAGGCCCCACCTGGTGATGATTATGAAAATCAACAGTCATTTTTCAAAAACTTCTGGTTTCTGCACAAAGAAAAACATGGAAGTTAAATAGCCGTGTGATATAAATCACCACCTACATCTTTCAAGCATTTGTGGGTACATCAATCGCTTTAATTCTTTCAGGAATAGAGTACTACTTCTGCTTTCTAAATTTTGGATGCCAAATCACCCATAAAGCTTTCTTTTAAATTTTGCCAGTTGCCAAATATGTATTGCAATTATGTACCTTGAAGTCGTGGGAATATACTTAAAGATAAACCACAGTCACGGCTATTATTTTGTTAAACTTTGGTGTCTCCATGTGACTCTTTCAGCTATGGCCACCATGTTTTCTAACTTTGACACTGTCTTGTACTTTGAGGAGGTGAATCTTCTCTCTCTCTCTCTCTGTGATTTACTTTATAAATAAACTTTGCTTGAAAACTTAAAAAAAAATCAGTCACACTTATTCTATTGTCTATTTTGTACCTGACAACCCCTAGTTCTTACTTATGAACCACAGTGGTAAATTGGATCTCCAGAGAGTATCTTCAGAATATTGCCTTGAGTCAGGCATATTAGCATAGTTTATAAGTAGTTAGGCATACTTTCTTAGGTAGGTCTAATTTTGAGAAGGGTAAGTGTTCAGACGTCTTTCTTATCCATGTAAAACCTTCACCTGACAAACCAGACATATCAAATCTAACGACCTTGTAGACTGGAATGTAGAGCTAACTACCAGTGTAGTAAATCACAGAAACAATAGAGAATTACCCAAAACACAAACATGATGTTCCAAGAAAATCCCAAATCTAGTTAGCAAATAACTCTCACTATTTAGAAGGTCCTTGTCAACTTAAAAGGTTGAGAGATGGTAATCAAAACTCATGACCAGATACTTGCAGCCCTTTGCTCTTAACTCATGGTTTGCTTTGTCATCTTTGTAAAAGTATGTAAAGCTTCTTGTCAAAGGAAAGTATGTGTCCTTTCTCTTAAAGCATCCACAGTTTTCTTTGAATGTGCCCCTTTTCTTCCTAATGAATACTTTCTTAAACCATACCTAGGAATTGCTCTGATATTCTTTTCTATGGTGAAGTTAAAGAATCCATGGAGCAACATACCACACTTCATCCAGCATCATTTCTATCTAATAATCACTGGAATATCATGGTATTTTCTTTCCCCAGAGCACAGTCATCATGGTAAGTGACCTCAAGTTTATTTGGACAAGGCTTTGAGCGTGATTTATTGTATGCAGTACCATTGCTTAAGGGCTTTTATTCAAGAGGATCTAACCTTCCCTTTAATAAAGAAGCTCTGGCCCTGTGAGTTCATTTGGAATTGAAGGACAGTCTGCACTTTCCCACTGTGATGACGTAAGCCAAGTTTCTTCTCAAGAGATGTATAATTTTTTCCAGTTATATAGATCAAATAATATTTTAATGGTCTGACCATTCTTTTATATCTAGGGATTTAATAATTAATTAGCCTCCATCAAAAATTCTTGAATGTCAATACATTCTGTTTACCAATCTACCTCAGCTGCCTGTTTCATGGGCACTTTTATTCTGATAGTTAAGTTTTGCTGCCCAGGCTTAGTCACTCCACAAACCCATCAGTCCCATGGAAATCAAGAAGCTCATTCCAGTGGAGGCATATTTTAACACTCACCCTGGTCTTTTAAGGGAAACTACCTCAGAGATTTCACAATGTTTATGCCTCTCTCTTTAAGGTGGTCAGCAGTACTTTAGTAAAGGAACTGTAATTCGGGACTTTGTGGGGAAGCTAGTGGTTATACATCATAAATCTATGCTGATGTTTCCTTCTTCCAAAATCTTTGGAATTCTTTTTTCCTTCTACCAGGGGATGTTCTGGCATACCAATACCATTGAATGTGGTTCGCCTCTGTGTCTAGTTTTCAATGAATTAACCAAAATGCACAGCTATCACCAGCTGCTAGAAAACTGCATATTAAAATCATCATCTTAAGAAAAAATACATGTAATTGGATAAATTTGGGTCAATCGATGTTGCAGAATATCCAACACACTTAAAATTTATTTCTACTCATGTCTTTTAGATTTCTGCTATTATGAATGATAAAATCTTGCAACTCTTTTGGTGTAACTGTCCTCTTTGCTCCGACTTTGCCTTATTTACCAGGAGTCTGCAGGGATCTGGTTCTGTTATGGGCCTGGGGGCAAAGAGAAATGATGAGGATGAGTGGATCTTGTGGAGAATAGATATTCTACCGCAAAATAAAGTAATTTTAGGACCTTTAAGTAGTAACACATAGTTCCTCAGAAAAAGTTAGATGGGGCTTCTTTTTACTGCAAGCAGAAGGTGGCTAAGAGCAACTTAACAGCTCAAGTTTCTAAGATTCTTCTGACTCCAATTAAAGATCTCTAATTCAAACTTAGAAACTCACTTTTCGGTGTCTTAACCTTTATTTTAAGAAACTTGACAACACGTTTTATTCAACTTGCATTACTCTGCCCCAACTGGCATGATTAAATTTAGAGCTTAATTCTTAGCCATGTTTGCCCTGTGGCTATAAGAAGTAGAATATTATTCCAGGGCCACAAAAGAAACTCTCTGGTACTCTGTGTCTTGTAGCTGGGAGTTTTAATGTAAGAGCATATCATTTTCCAGTATAGTCAGAAGCAGATATAGCATTCTATGAACTTCGTAGTCATCGTTTCTACCATAATGATCAAGAGCAACAGCAATTCCATCTTTGGAACAAAAACTACTGTTGACAGGTTACATAATAATGAAGTAATTTAATGCCGTAGATTTTTAGTATCCCTTTCTCACTGGCAATAAAATCCCCACTATGTTTTAGCTTCGATATTTCAGAACCCAACTAAGAAGTGTGTTTCTTAAAACCTCTTCTTGTTGCAAGAACTATATTTTGTTCATGCCAGGAAAGCAGAAAACATAGAAAATAATTAATACTGGTAGTCTTGCATATGGAACTAGTTACGGAGGTATTGAGAGAGATGAAAAAAGGGGAAATATCAGGTAACCAGAAGCCAACTGCAAAAAGTACCTTAAAGCATGTGGAACTTAGGGAGATGATGATGTCACCAGTGTTCCAGAGCCACAAACACCAAGCAGGAGCTGAAAACATGGGTGAGTTTTCAGACCTGTCTTGGGAACTGGGATATGGGGGGAGAACAAACTGCATGGCAAAGCTAAAATATGAGCCTGTGCCAGAGCTGTCATGGGGGATTGAAGGGACTTCCCCTCGCTTTTTCTCAACTTCCTGTACTCTGATTTCCCACCAGCATGCCCATTGGCTGAACTTAACTGAAATCAATGGGAAAAGAAGACTGAGATATATAATTCCAGAGATGCAGGAGAAAGGAAGTGAGAAGATCTGAAAGCAAAAAGGGAAATTATATTTTTTATACATGTACATTCAAAATAGTTCATATATTCTAAATGGAATCAAATTTTAATTTGTGACAGCAATATTTATACTTCCTAATATTTGAGAAAATTGGAACATTGGTAATTTTTTTCTCAGATTATTGACAAACCTAGATTTAAAAACTCTTTAGCATACGAAGAAAGTACACTCTACTTTTAATTTTCTATGACTGCTGTAATAAATTAACACAAACTTAGAACTTACAATGTGGCTCTAACCTTGGTGAAGCTTAAAAAAAAAGAACAAAAACCCCCACCTTTTTCTATGTATTAGTTTTCTGTTATTGCATGACAAATAACCACAAACTTTGCAGCTTAAAACCACATCCATTTAGTATCTCAACGTTCTATAGTTCAAAAGTCTGTGCCGACTCAACTCGGTTCTCACAGACTGACATCTTGGTGTTTGCTAGGTTGGGCCCTGGGAAAGAATTCACTACCAACCTCATTCATGCTTGGTTGAATTTATTTCCTTGTGGTTGTAGGGTAGAGGTGCCTGTTTTCTCACTGGCTTTTGGCCAGGGGTGCCTGCTTTTCTTGGTGCATGACTCTCTCCATATTTAAACTATCAAGAGCACATCAAATCCTTCTTGTGATTCAAATCTCTTTCCTTTCTGTTACCAGTCAAAGAAAAAGTCTGCTTTTAAGGCATATATGATTAGATCATGCCCACTTGAATAATTTTCCTATGCTAATGCCAGTTGTGATGTATAACACACCATAACCAAAGGAGTGATATGTCACCATATTCTCAGGTCCAGGGATGAGAGTGGGATCTCACTGAGGGAACATTTTAGAAATTCTGCCTGACATAGTGGCATGCCCCCAATAAGGGGCATTGATGAACAGCATGCTTATGCCAGGATCTTTGTGCTTCAAGAGCAATAGCATTGATTACCTTTGATGTTTCATAATGAAACTAAAATTCTGAAATAATATAGGAATTCCATTTGATTGCAGCATTTTAATTTAGGCCTGAAATGGAAAAATGCAGACATTTGTGAAAATATGAGAAAACTTCTGTCAGTTTATAGTGAACAAAATATTTGCTCTTCTGGGATAAAGATAATTTTTTTAAAGCAAGATTTATTGAGAGGACAGAAAAGCACCCACAGTGGGAGCGGACCTGAGAGTGTTGCCCAAAGATGATTTTTTTAAAAAGCAAAATAGTTCTATTAAGAAGAAAATAGCATTATAAAAATATCTAAGTCATAAGGCTCTGATTGACTTTCTTAGGGATATAACTTTCTGGATCACTTCCTTTTGCATATGGGAGGAAAGGAACTACTTGGGCCACATAACTTTCCACCATTAATTCTCTCAGAGCATAGAATTGTCTCTGTGCCTGAGCTATGCTGGGCACCCGCACTTAGCGAGCCAATAATGTATCTGTGAATTCAGAGCCTTTCTTAACTTGAAAACATCATCAAATAATTTGAAAAGTCTAGGAATTATTGAGTTGCCTGAGATATCTTCTCCATTACTTAGAAATTATTAACATCCATATTTCATTCTTAGAAAATAGATTTTCTGTGATGATTTTAGAAAAAAAAATGAATTTTATTTTTTGAGTTGGAGTCTCATTCTGTCACCCAGACTGGAGTGCAGTGACATGCTCACAGCCACCCCAGCCTCGACCTGCTGGGCTCCGGCGATCCTTCTGCCTCAGCCTTCCAAATAGCCAGAACTACAGGTGCGCGCTACCATGCCCAGCTGATTTTTTTTTTTTTTTGATTTATTGTAGAGACGAGGTCTCGCCAAATTGCCCAGGCAGGTCTCGAACCTGTGGGCTCAGGCAATCCCTTCACCCTGGCCTCTCAAAGTGCTGGGATTATAGGCTGAGCCATCAAGCCCGGTCAAAAAACTGTATTCTTAAAGAATGATCAGTCAGCTATTAGCTCTGTATTATTTCAAGCAAATGACAATATTATGTGATAATAAACTAGTGAACTTCTTATAATAGACAGATGCATAAAAACAAACCTGCCCTTGTTGGAAACCGAAGTGATTGCCATTAGCCACTTTAGTATCACAGCAGGTTACATAAATTATTATTACATTTAATTAGCATTCTGACAAGTCGAAGAATTCTTTACTTGCTTTCAGATTACACACAGAAAATGATTTGAAAGCATTTCCTGCCTTGAAAACATCAAAGCCAATCAAAGAAATCAGCTCCAATCTTATCCTTATTATCAAATACCTGGGGATCATTAAACCAAATGACAGAGGGAGAAATGCCAGTTATAAATACTGTCTTAAGATGACATTTCATTTTCCTCACAAGGAAGTTATTACAAGCAGAATTATATAATTTAACAAAATTATTTTACTAGATATAATATTAATGATACCTCTGTTTTGCCTCGCTTTCTTAATAGATGAAATGATATAAAATATATCATCACTTCCAATTTAGAGTATTATTAAATTTTAACTTAATTTTATTCTTTATATAATACATGTTAAGCAATTAGGTAATTTGAATTGTTGAGTTTCACATTAAAATTTCCAGCATAAGTGAGCATTTCAGTGGCAGAATATATAGATTTATATACTAGAAAAAATTTATGTGCTGAGAAACAATGCTGTATAACAGCACACACTAATAAAAATGAGAAGAGTATAAAATATATTTTATGTAACACTAAATAAGATTACTTCTATATTTTGAAATATTTCCTTATTATACTGCTATTTACTAATGATGATTTACTCATAATATTTAGTATAAATGTTCAATCAGCTACTTTCCTGGTACTAAATCTCCAGAGTGAGAATAAGAGTAAAACTTACATGAGAATATATTCATTACAAAAAATAAATTTCTTGCTCACTCATGTAGAGTGACTCATGCCTATAATCCCAGCACTTTGGGAGGCTGAGGTGGAAGGATGGCTTGAGCCCAGGAGTCCAAGACCTCATCTCAAGGTCACCTCTACAAAAAAAAAAAAATGTATATATATATATATAAAATGTTAGGAACCTACAGTCCCAGCTGGTTAGGAGGCTGAGGCAGAGGACTGCCTGGGTCCAAGAGGTCAAGGCTGTGGTGATCCATGATTGTGCCACTGCACTCCAGACTCAGCAACAGAGATCTCAACTCAAAAAAAAAAAAGTTCATTTTTTCTTACATCAGAAGTAAAATCAGATCTGCCCATTTAGTAGTATAGTTTTACTTCCCAGGAAAATGTACATTTCAAATCTGAATGATTCCCAGAAAAGCTACTGAAGCAATAATTAGAAAATACCAATAAAATTTAGAAAGTATTTTAAAATTAGATAGCTCACAGATTCAGTAAAAATTAAAATATATTGAAATCTACAAGAGATACAATCTATTTTATTAGAGTGATATAAGACAACATTTTCTATTCTATACATTAAGTTATATGAATGGATAACATTGAATTCAATATTAGGAAATCTTTCTGAATGAATCACTAGCATTACTTTTTAGCTTGATTACTGAATGGTATCAAAATAAATTGCTCTTTTGAAAAAATTCATCAACTAAGGAGATATACTATGTAAAGTATTTAAGAATCATTCCCGGTTTATTAAACATTAAACTCTAAAATTCCCTGCTAACCATGAATATTTTTTGCAATTTATTATCCAGTTTATATAAAGATAAATGCTATTCACTGGAAAACCTGTATTTTTTTCTTCTCATTCTCCTTTGACCGTGTTCATACAAATTCATACATTCAGTATGTAGTCAGATTGCTTGGGTACAGATTTTTCTATCTACAATTTTGTGACATTGAACAATTAATTTAGCTTGGAATGACCAAGTTTTCTTATTGCTAAATAAGAATAAATAGTAGTATTTATATCACTAATTGTTTTGAGAACATATATGTTAACACAAGTTGAAAAAAAAAAGGAAAAGAAAAGATCCCTCAGATAACATAACAAGCTCTCAATAAATGCCAAAAAAGTTAATGAATAAAACTACATGGATTAGTTACATGAAATAAAATTTCAAAAGACCTTCTCTGTATTTTCAGTTTATGGATTCTGGGCATCTTTTTGCACTTCACTCATTCTGCCTACAAAAATAAATCACCAAAAACAGAAGCATAGCAGCAACTTAAAGCAAAATCTTCCCAATTATCCTCATTAAAACCATACAAAGCAATTAGAAAGGTAATCAAAACCTGACATAGCTTAAACTTTCAATAAAAACCTGAAGACAGAGAAAATTGTCAAGCTCAAAATAACTTGTACATGGTAGGTAAAAGTACATAATAATCCAAAATGTTTGCAGGATTATGTCAGGTGTAGAATAAGAATAGAAACACTAAGGTGTCAGAGGTCTGGTTGACCCAAGGAAAACAACAACAACAACAACAACAACAACAACAACTGCAAGAACAAACAACTAAAAGTATTCACCTCAGAAGGTAGGAGATTTTCTCAATTTTTTGTGGGTATTGCTATGATTTCTAAAAATAGATAGGGCTGAGTCATCTCCTGGGGGTGATGAAAATACAGAATGATACAGCAAAGAGAATTGAAGAGGTCGCATCATGTTGTAAAGAAACTGCTCAACTATGTGGCAAGAGAAGGAAGAACGTTTGAGTTGAAAAATAAAAAAAATTACCCTTATACTTTCTTAGTTTCTTCATCAGATCTTTCTACTAATAGCTGTACCAGAAAAATTCCATTGATTTAAATACAAATAACAAAAAAGGCAAATAGCCACATTGATTCAATGAGATTTTAATTGACGTGCACGTAGGCACACATGCAGAAAAACAAAAAGAGGATATGATGTAAATACTGGTGAATAGACAAGAAATAAATTGAAGAAAAAAATTATTTCAGAAATTAAGCCTAATTTAAAAGTAGCAAAAGGGAGAAAAAGAGAACACAGCACAGAAATATAGAAGGCAAAAGTAAGAAAGTAAATGAAATGCTAACAGACATGGAGAAATGAAAAGCAATAGAAAGTGACATAGAAGACAATTAAATAACATACTAACATACCTATAATTGGAGTCCCCCAAAGAAGAAATGTGCACCAGTTAAAAAACATAAAACAAATAAACAAAAGCCTAAGACAAGCTTAGACAAAATTATATAATACAAAATATTCTAATTATTTTAGATGTATTAATCATATTTTGACTATGTCTAAAAAAATTTTTTTAGCAATGAATATTAAAGTTTTGGATGCAGAATGTCCCAGTATCTGTGATTTACTTTAATTTTACTAATATATATAGTATTTATATATAATATATACATACATGTATCTTTTTAAAATTTTGTCTTCAGTAGGTAAACATCAAGTCAATGTGTTAGACTGGAAATTGGAATTTTAAAAACTTCAACAAGGTGATAAATGCATTGTTTTACTATATATTGCAACTGCTGAACAGAGTAAAAACTGCTATCAACTGCAACAAAGTAGAGTATGAAGATCTTTTTATTACAGGAATGCCACTCTTACAGGGAGTACTCAGTTAACAAGACATTCTTAAAATCCAAGAAAATCCACGCCATCCATTCCATAGAAATAATACATAGAAAAACGCATATTTTATCAGACATTTTTAACATAAAAATTTACTTGCTGAAATATCAAGAATCTGCTGAGAATCACCTCTCTGAAGCTAAAAAAGAGCTCTAGAAATCCATCTCTACAAGGGATACAATTTGCATAGTTATAGATAAAGCATGAGAGAATGCGATATTCGACTATATTAGTAAGATGCTTTAAGTTTTGAGTGTAAAAACTCCACTCAGATGAGTTGAAAAAAATTATCTAGTGATTTATAAAGAGGATTTACAAGTGATTCATAACACTGAGAGCAAGAAGCACTCAAGAGGCACAAGAGCTTCTCTTAGTACATCTGTTTCATTCTCACCTTTCTATCCCTGCAGGCAACTTTTGCTTTTTCTATTTTTCAGTCATGGAATAATAACAGTCTATCATTTCGGAATGTTATCACTCACAGAGTCTGGCCCTTTCTCTGTCCTAATTACAAATTATTAGAAGAGAGGATATGATCATCCCTACTTCAGTCAAGTACCCATTCAATTAGATTAGGAAGAGCGCAGTACAAACATAACTGCCACAGATGCTCACCGTGCATTGTGTCTGGATCATTCACTGGGAAAGGTGTCCAACAAATTATGCACTTACAAAAAAGAACACGAAAGGCTGATGGGGACTTAAGCAGAAAATGAACTAGGAGTGAAAAGAGAAGTCAGTCAGCAGATGATACAGAAGAAGGATTAAGACAGGAGAAAACTCAGACAAAAGAGAATATATGATCTAGGCTGTTCTTGGCCAGGAGATTCATCAGTAATCAAATGGGAAGTATTTGGCACTAAAACTTACAATAACACTGTACTTTGGTCTATAAATTCTTCTCAGGTTGAACAAATATATATGTATATATAAAGCTTTATATCCTGTATGCATTTGTTATGTGCATAACATATACTTATTTACGCATCTATTTATAATTTGTCTAGTTATAAATATGAATATATGGACGTACTCAAATGAAGTTATCTGATCCGGGACTAATTCTACTGTGATGTTGAAAATCTGAGTTGACTGCAGCTGTTTAGATAAATATCTAAATCCAGTGGAACTAATTAATTTGAGAAGTCAAAAATCCTGATGCACAGAGTTTTGGGCAGCCGAGATAAGAAATGGTATTTGCATAACAGGGTCGAACAGGGCTGAACAGGTCCTATTTTACTAGAGAAAGACTATTTACATGTTTTGTATTTTTTTATCTAGTAGCTCTGCTTTTTATAAATAGCATTTCTATAGGTAAAAAGATTTGGGGTGGAATAAACATTCTCTGAATTCTTATTGTTTGATACTCAGGAAATCCCCAGATTACTTATTCAATGATATACAATCACATACTATTTTCCACTAGTTTCCTTTATTTTATTAATTTTTAAAATTTTTTAGTTAAATAAACGTGACTTTAATGAGTAGATAATAGAGAGGTAAAAACAAACAAACAAAGTAGTTTTATTATTTGATTAGAATAGCCAATAGTCAGGTAACGTGCTTCCTGTGGTATGACTACTCTCTCCAAAACTCATGTTGAAATGTAATTGCCATTGTGATGGTATCAAGAGGTGGGATTTTTAAGAGATGATTAGGTTAAGAGGGCTCTGCCCTCTTAAATGGATTGATGTTGTCATGGAAGAAATGGGTATATTATTAAAAAAAATGACTTATGATGAAAGTGAGTTTGGCCACCTCTTGCTCTCCCCTTCTCTTGACATTTTACCCTCTACCCCAAGAAGATGCAGCACAAAAGTTCTCATCGGATGTTAGCATCATGCTCTTGGACTTCTCAGCCTCCAGAGCTATGAACCAAATACACTTGTTTTCTTTTAAATAAACCAGTCTGTGGTATTTTTTTTAACAGCAATATAAAATGAACAACAACAGTGCTTATAAATGATACCCTGAACTTAAGATTTATTAAGTTTTATTGAAATCTTCATATTTATTTAAACTTACTCAGAATTTACCAATTGGAATAAATGGCTCAGAAAATAATTGCCCATTTATTACTAGCATATTTAAATACTATTCTATTATTCTCAGCAAACAAAAATATTTTGTTAATGTTTTTTAAAAATGGGCAACAGTAGTAAATATATGATATGTTTTTCTTTTACTTTATCATATAAATAATATCAATATAAATTTTGCATTGATGCTGGGACAACATATTAAGCTTTGGTGTCTCTAAGAATTATCTTTGGATATATTTTTGTTCCCTGTAGCCTATATATTTCCATAAAGTGAACTGGGTACTAAATTCAGTGCAATTAAGTTCTGAAAAGTAAAAAGACTTATATTTAGTTAAAAATAAATTGTCATTCTGAACTGAATCTGCATATTAACAGCTTTCATTATTATCGCCATTCAGGCCTTATGCACTATTCATTCCCAACTGCCTACAGTCTTTTCATGATCTAAAAAATGCAAAACTACTTTTGAAATTTTGTATGTGTCTGATTGCTTTGAAAACTAGGAAGGATTCTTTAGAATGTAAAACATGAATCATTAAAGGGTTTATTTTGCATCTTGTGCATTCAAAAAATTGAAATTCATTTTCAAAGCATACTTGTATCTCATGGGTTTTTACTCCCCAAACTCACATTCTCAATGAATAATTTTTTACTCTCTATACTCTACCTGAGCAGGAGATACACAAGACAGGAATGAAGTAAATTTCCCTTGAATATAACTTTAAATTACATTAGGGAAGAAGCCAATGTTTATGTTTTATAAAACAAGTCAGAAGCTTGTATATGTACTTTAATAGAGGGAATATTAACTTAGCCCTTGTTCTGGTATCAAGTTTTACCTGAATTTTCTCTGAAATACTATACATCTTGAAAATCTACTTGGAGTCTAATACACAATGAATATACAAATTCATACTTGCACATGGGAATACTTGTTCCTTCTTATTATTGCGCAATGACCAAACAGGGTATTAAGGCACATACTATGTACTCAATATTTTTGTTGTTATTGTCCATTGTAAATGCAGGGAATTGAAAATATAATTTCTTGTTTGAATCATAGAATTAATGGCCAACTGGAATGTATGTAAAGAGAATGTGTTTCTAAATTCAAATTATTCCACTTGAAATTTATCTTGATATATTCTAAATGTAATAAAAATCTAAAGCTATAAAGGTATATCTCTACTTTACTTAAATAAACCTTATTTGGTATGGTTGTATATTTATAAGCCATTCCATGATGGTTCCAATGGTAGTATAATTTTTCTATTGAATATGCAAATCGCTTCTTTTTCACTTATTTTCAAGGAAGAAAATAATCACATTTGGAAAACTGCTGTTACAGATTAAATAATGTATTAGTGTACTGAAATTTAATAAAAAGAAATAGCTTACAATCTGGTTTAGAAATTTAAGATTCAAGTATCAAGGCAGAGGATCTATCAGGACTGATATAACTTTAACAATAACAAAAATAAGTTCAATGGGAAAAAGGAAAACAATGACAGAGAAATGTAATAGATAATGAAGACTGACATCCAGCCCAATATAAGAAGAGATTTCTCAATTCTGCAAGACCTGTGAGGCTGAACTGATAATCCCAATTAATGGCAAGATGCTTTTTGATCTAATGTTGGTGAGTAGGGAGCTGCTTAATTCATTCTTCTCCACAGTAGAATAAACTGGGGAGAAGATACAGTGTGATATTAGCCAGTTATAATGATCCATTGGATTGGATGAAGAATGGCCTTGCAAGAATGATATTTGCATGCTGATATGTAATATCATCAAGTTAGCAACTAGGGTTTAGATGCAAACAGGAAGAATCATAGAATTTTCATTCTGTACAAAAGAGAAAGAAATTTGACTGGTACACAGGGGTATAGGGAAGAGAATATTGTACACTCCACACACAGTGACTAGTTTGCAGAGTTTAATTTTAGGTTTATTTGTGCTCCTTAGGGGATGAATAATGAGCCAGAAAATAAAATTGGACTCACAGAAATATACTACAGTCTGATAAAGAAGAAACTCTATCTTGAAAGTGAAAGGAAAAATGTACCTTTAAAAAATGATTTATTGTAGTAATATTTTAGAAATCTATTTTGTATTTTAATAAGATTCAAGAAAGCTCAAGGAACAGTATCACAGAGACATAAGGAGAGAATATTTTTGTGATTAGAAAAGACCACAGATGTGTTATAAGTACAGAAACTAGCTAAAAGGGTTTGGTTTTATAGGCAGGAATTGAAGTGCCCAAGGAGAAGTTATGGATAAACAAACAAAATTATTCCCAAGAAAGAGAATAAACCTCAGCAGTAGGAATTTGGGAACTCATCAGTAGATCTGTTCCATAAATATGAATCAGCCATTCAGTCTCTAGTTCCATAGATCAAATTCTGAGTTGATAATTAGACAAGCTCCCCTGAGCCTATGAGTTGATCTCCCCTGTGTCCTATGGTCTCTCTGGTTCAACCAGTTAAGGCTGAAGTGAATGAGATCCTACGGATTGCAAAAAAGCTATAGGCAGTGACAGTCTTAAAAGATGTTGACTAAAATGAAAGAGCATTTGTTCTCATATGACCTTTGCAACTTGACACACCATAGAAAGCAAAAAAGTCTAATTCACCTTGTAGTCAAAACAGTGATGTGGAAGAGTGATACATATACCAAGATGCAAAGAAATAATTTTTTAAGATTAAAAAGGTAAATTTATGAAAAATGGTAATAGATATGTATCTAAAGAAGGCTACATATTCCTGAGGAACAAAGAACAATTCGAACAGTAGGAATAATAAAATAATGTGCATAAAGATATTTCTGTTAATTTTGAATAAAAAGCATCAAATCCAATTTAATAAAATTGTCATAAAGGTAAAAATAATGAAGTTAGATTTGTATTCGGAAACAACTGGGTTACTTTTTTTCATTTTAAGAATAAGAAATAAGCCGGGCTCGGTGGCTCAGCCTCTAATCCCAGCACTTTGGGAGGCTAAGGTGAGTGGATTGTCTGAGCCCGCGGGCTTGAGACCCGCCTGGGCAACTTGGCGAGACCTCATCTCTACAATAAATCAAAAAACTTAGCCGGGCGTGGTAGTGCACGCCTGTAGTTCCAGCTACTTGGAAGGCTGAGGCGGAAGGATCGCCAGAGCCCAGCAGGTTGAGGCTGCGGTGGCCGGGAACGGCTGCTGCACCCCAGTCTGGGTGACAGAGTGAGATTCCAACTAAAAAAAAAAAAAAAAAAAAAAAAGAATAAGAAATAAAATAATATTTCTGTAAATTTAGGCAGAAAGAGGAGGTAACTTAGGAAGAAATAAAAACCCATCATCCTTTGACTTTTCCATCAATTCTAATTGTCAGATTTAACAGAGGAAAATCTATATGAGTTTTGAAAGAAAAAGTTTGTGAAACTATGTTTGTTCTCAAACACTGATCTTGTTTTCCAAGTTAACATTGTACAAATATATAAAACAGGAATCACACATTGCAAAAACATTGACAACAAAACAATAAATAAAATAAAGCAGTATGACAGATATAAAACCCAGTATGACAATGACTATACATATTTTAGCTTCTCTATGAAAAAACAAATATTCCCAGATTGTTTTAAAATTCTAGACAGAAATGCACAATTTGCAATGCTCATAAAACAAAATTGCCTGAAGTATTGATGTGGTTAATCAATTAAAAGCTGAGCTTCAAGTTACCCACTTCATCACCTTTTATGCCCAGATCATCTTCATTGGCAAATAAACCCTGTGGCAAAACTGTTGGCCCCGTAACATGTAGTAAAATCACTTCTTAGGCAGAATTTTTATTTTCCTGCCCCTCCTACCAAAGTCTGATTTCGATGCTTTTCTCTCCATTTATCCTCTCTTGCATTTATCATAGAACTTAGCATATCACATTTTCTACTTCTTGGTAGTGACCACCTACTGTACACAGTCCCTCTCCTGTCATCTCCATGGTTACAGTAGTGGCTTCTTGAACAGCTGTGTTCATGCAATAAGACAAGTCTTCTGGCCATTACTGAAGTGATTCCCCTGAAAACATCAGTTTGGTAGCAAAAATGTTATGTGCTTTCTTAGGAAAGTTGGATCCGTAGGTTTGGTGGCTATTTTTTTCTGCCTAATGAACCGAGATGGTGGGTGTGGTGATGGCGTAGAAAATTGGGAGAGAAGGAGTCAACAAGCAAAGAGAAGCATAAGGGAGGTGTCAGAGGAGGGCTCTGAGGATGTTCTGTCATTTGGTTTTAGACTCTGGCTCAACTCCCATTGCTTTTGAGTTCTGTGAGGTTCTACTCTACCTTCTAAAGAAATTTTCATTTCTATTTAGTTGTTTAAGATTTTTTTTTTCCGAAGTCACCGTTATGTTGTATAAATCAGAACCTGAAATGTTTTATAATACACATATATTTTTGTATCCACCATCACTTTAAATCAGTTCTGTAGAGCAACTTCTTTATCTTGTGTTTGGAGCAACTGTCATTACTCTCCAGTTCCTCTGAGGTGACAAAAGGTCATATGCCTATTTTAAGTAGCAAAATTCAGTTTCAGTTATGTAATTGAAATATCTAGTCCCGCATAGGAATCAAATATCCAAAACTTTTACGAATGTGAGGCTTCTTTATTTCCACAGCTAACTCTTGTTTCAGGCAGAAACCTACATTTGCATAGAGAATTACAGTCAACTTTTTCAATGTTTCTTCACCTGCAATCTTTTCTTTCCCCTTTCTTGATAATCATCGTTCTGACCATTCTCAAATGAAGGAGAAGAACTGCAAACAGAAACATTAGTTGTATGATTCTAGCAGGGCTAACTATGATTCTAACCGGAATTGGCAGATTCTTAAATTGCGTGTCCCATGAACCCTTTTGTAGACTATCTAGGGATTATCCTCTCTTTGAATCTTTCATTAGCCATTCCTAAGAGCAGATACTGACTCCTTATTCTCTTTGAGGTGTGTTGTAATACCTTTCTTCTGATAACCTTTCTTCTGATCTTTATTCCTTCAGGCTGCCCCCTTAAACACTACCTAATATTAATCCAAGATAGGACAAATGTCTACACTGATTCCAACAAAGCTCCCTGCCCATCATTAAACCCCTAATTCAGGCAATCAGCCCATACCTCTCTTTACACTTTCCAGTTTGGTCCATCATGTTCTCTGAATGCTGGACACATTATATTCTATAGATTCCATCGACATTTATGGTGCTTGGCTTGATTTTAGGAACAGGCATATAGTCCTGAAACCCCTCCTTGAGGTGGTGAGGGGACTCAACACATCTTCTTCCACAAAAATATCCCTTCACTTCAAACTCTTCCTCCAATTCCTCAAGCTTAATGATTAATAATCACAAACAGATTTTTCTCTCTCCCCACGTTATTTGTTTTTTGCAAGTCTGATATGGAAGGACTTTGCACCTAATGTTGGAAAATGGGTCTAATATCCAAAAGTCAGTTTGTAAATTCTATTATTTTTACAATAAATATAACATTAACCAATATTAATTTGCAATGTGTAAGAGCAGGGCTCAAATCATTGTTGTTAACTTGTGTATTACCAACACCTATGGCCTCTCTTGCACGCATTAAAGCTACATAAAATTAATTCTTAAAATAAAAATTGAGGTGAGGTAACATTTTAATTTATAAATTATTTAGGTGATAGAGAAATTGTTGTCTTTGAGAATATAAGATTGACACTGAGGAATGAGTTTAGGAAACATTTTGATTTAAAGGTGGGCTCTCAGATGACCACAGTAAAAAAATTTTTGAATTTAGAATCATCTTTGAGAGAGACTGTGCTACAGTGGTTTTTCTGTGAACTTTGAAGAACCATCTGAAGAAATAATTACCAAATGACAGCTACTTCAGAATAAGTGATATTAACTTTGCTCATTAATTTAAAATGATACTTATGTCAAGACAACTTTGGGGGGATAGTAAGAGAGGAAGTTTCCTAAAAAGAGAGGGGAAAAATTAATTGGTAGACAAAAGAACCGTCATGAATGAACAAAGACTTCTTTTTTGTTGTTGTTAAAACTGGAAACACAAATGTTGTACATTCATAGCACATTAATAAATTAGTTTGAAGCCCAAGACTTTAGACACACTGTAATTTGTTTTCTGCTCACAGTTTTCTTTTTTCTTTCAAAAACATAGATTTCTACACAGGAATAAAATATGCCATAACCAAGCTAGAAATTTTTTGAATTGAGGTGCTTATTTCTCTCTGTTAGGTTTTCCAATAAATTTTAAAAGTTCTAAACTGCACTTATGATAACTGCATTGTTTCAGAAGTACTTTCCTCAGCACTTCTCTTTTGACTTGTGTTTTGAGTGTTGCATTTCTTTGATGCTTCAGGCAAATAAAAAGTATTTTACTGACTGATGGAATTGTTTTTTTTTTTTTTGTCTGAACTTAATGTAAAAATTTGTATACAATTTGAGAATAGATGCAAAAAACAATTTTTCATAAGCATTTTTCACTTTACTTCTTGCCAGTTTAGAAGCAGTCTACTGCGTTTCCAAGTATATCCAGAAACAGATCATCTAAGTAGTATAGTATCAAATGTCAAACAAAATATAGTGTTGTAAAATATGGTAGAAAATAAGTAGTTGTTTAGGAAAATGTTTTATTTTTTTCTTTTGTTTTAATGCCATGTAGTGTGATAGAAACTTCATATAATCATTTCCTTTGTTCTTTACTATAACTTTGTGAGTTAGGCATCGTGTGTGTGTGTGTGTGTGTGTGTGTGTGTGTGTGTGTGTGTGTATAATGGGTAAGAAAACTATGCTTAGATAGTAAAAATTATTTAATAAAAATTGCTCAAATATTAGGTAGTATATTTACAAACCAATATCTGATGATGGGAAAATTAAATAAGTTTGTTTTAGGCTACATTTTGCTGAATTTGCCATTTCATCAAAACATTTTCTTGATATATGTGTTTGTTAGACATGTACTAAAGCCTGAAAGGAAATATTTGATGCTTGAACAAGTAAATGTTTTTACATTTTTACTGACTTATTATAAGAATTAAAGTCAAATAAAATGTTTATTACTTAAACGAGGAATAAAAAATTAGAACATGTCTGAGAAGTAATTAACAAGACTTTAAACTTTCTAATGCCATTATAGTTGGATTTCTTATTTGTCTATTAAAATGACAAAATGCATACAATTATTTTTAGCTTAGTAGTATTTCTCAAATTACTCTCACCTTATCTCATTAAAAGAATAAACCCCATTAACCACGCATTTTTTATTAATCTACTGTTATAGAAATCTCAGAGTTGCTAGTCTTTAAAGGTACTAACTTCTAAATGGACACAACTGTGATAGCTAAATGATTTATTTTAAGGTAAACTTTTTGGACATTAAATGATTCAATGTGATTAAATATGATTAAGGAATCAACTGCTCAGAAAAAGAAACTATCCAATGTTACTATTTTAAAAGTAGTTATTATACATCTCTATCCTAGTCCTATCCTTTCCTTCATGAATTTCCTCAAACGTATGTATTTAACAGTTCCTTTTGCAGAGTTCTGTGTTGTGTGTTAGAATGTAATGGAGAATGAGAAAAAGTAATTCAATTCCTGCCCTCGTGTAGTTTATGTACTAATTGGGGGAAGTATATTAAAGAATAACACACATGAAATACAGTATGATCTCTGAAAGCATTTAGAAAAGGAAACTGATCGAGATTTTAGAGACCATTCTTGCATAATGGTGATTTGAGTTGAGGTCTAAATAGTGGGTGAATAGCATATAGTACTTGTTAGGAAAAAGGAGGTGGAGAGAAATCATGAAATCATTCCAAATAGTAAATACAAGGGAGAGACTGTAGTAAGTTACAGGAAATGAAGGAAAGTCAAAGTAGGAATGAAATATGGAGAAAAATGAGACAGCTTCAAGATGAGGTTGGAGAGAACACATTTTGCAGACCAGTAGGATTTGAGGCTTATGTGCAATACTTTATTGTATAAGCAATAGGAAGTCTTTAAGAATGTGTCTTGATTAGAGTAAAATATTGAAAAGATTTGACTGGCTACAGCTTAATGAATGGTTAATTCATTAAAGAGTAGCCAGCCAAATCTTTTCAATATTTTACTCTAATAAAGGAGTTTCATTTGACAGAGAAGGGCAGTTAACAGTCTACTGCGGTAGACAAGACCAAGTATGAAGGTGATTTTGGCAAAGTTAGTGGGAAGACGGCTGAAGTGACACAGACAGTTTTAAGAAATACTCAGGATGTAAAACAAATTAGTAATGGATGGTGTATTTACTACAGTAAATCATTTTACAAGCTACCGGGAAAAAAATATTAAAAAAAAGATAGATGGTTGTGCCCTTAAAATAATGTGATAAAATTTAGATCATAAGACAATAAGTTAAAAATCAATGCAGCTGTGCAAAAGGTTGATGAGTAAATGAAGATGTGCTCAATAGCATTAATCATTTACATCTTCTGGTTCTGAGATACTTGAATTCTGAAAAAAGTAACATTCTATTTTCAATATTACTATAAAAGGTGGAAACACCCTTATGGATATGCCCCACTTAAGAGTAAGAGAAAGAGGAAACATTTTATGATGTTTTTGAGGGTATAGAGTACATTCTTAATCATGAAATATGGTTCCAGATGTTTCAGTGGAAGAAATTTTATGGGGAAAATGAAGAAAAACCATAGAAAGTAGAAAATAGTACTGAAAGGAGTGTCCAGGATATGATTGATTTTACCAATGGTGTCCATATCACATGTTAACAAGGAAATCAGTGATGGGGTTTAAGTTCCATTAGTTACTTGGATAAGCATGTGCAGGTCCTTGAACCTAACAGTACCCAGGGCACAGCTCCATCCTATTAAGTAAGAGCAAATGTTTTTGTTTAAGATCAAATGATCCAATACTCTGTAGGTAGTTGATGTTGGGAGATGAGGCAAATTCAGCAGTAGCTTGAGCAGAACAAGCAGGTTAGAGCTGCATGAACTTCACAGCAGAATGTTGTTAAGTAATTTGAAGCACTTCTGTGTTATATACTATGTTATTATGGTCGTTGATTGTATGGTTTCTCCATTGAGTGAAATGGCCATGAGGGGACTCCATTTTCCCCTCACATTTTATTCCCAATCTAGAGGATTTATGGAGAATTTTCTACCAAGTAATTGGTTTATAAATCACATCCTTGTGTTTCTCAAGCACTAACCCTATTGAGAGAGTATAAACTCAGATAAACTCAAAATCAGAGGTGATTTCTTAAAGCAGAGACTGAGTTTTTATGGCTTGTGGCATTGTTCCATGGTGTGGATTATGAAGTGTTTGATTTTTGTTTCTTCTGGAACTCACTTTTCCAAGCCAACTGTCTAATATAATGCCATTATTTATCATAGAAACCAGAAATTGAATTACTGAAATCACTCTTTTTAATATGATTAAAAATTGAAAGATGCAATACAACTACCAGCAATTCATCAAAGAGAAAATATTTTCTTTGATTCTTTTTCTTTTATGAGCTAAAATATTGATGTGTTTATTTATTTTAAAGCACTTAATATGTAACTATATGGGATATGACATAATATACAAATTGTGCTTGAAATAGAATACTTTCACACTCCAGGCTGTTGTGGATATTACACTGGGGAATTATGCAGTGAGATTGTAGACAGAGTTATCACAGATACAACATGGTATCATTTGGGCCTAGCCTTGTTAGACAATAGTTGATATCTTTCAGTAGAATTTCCCCAAATGGAGTTTTAGTGATGTTTTCTCTCACGCTGCATCTTCCTTATCCTTTTGCCGTGCTGTAGAGCCTACAAAAACATCCAAGGGACATAACAATAAGGACATAAATCAGAAGATAGGAGACATATAGATAAGACAGAAGAGCAAAAATGCATGCTGCAAGATAGCGAGTCCAAACGGGGACGTCATGTAGTCATTCCATTTGTAAGCAAGCAAAAAGCACCAAGGTGCTCCTTAAGCCAACTAGGGAATTAGAGTGCTAATGAAATTGAATTATCCATCATGTATATGTACCACATTTTTAAAATCTAGTCCTCTTTTGATGGACAGCATGGTTGCTTCCATGATCTTGCTATTGTGAACAATGCTGCAATAAACATACGTGTGCCGGTATCTTTTTTATAGAGTGATTTGAGTTCTTCAGGGGATATTCCCAGTAGGGGGATTGCGGGGTCATATGGGAAGTTGATATTTAGAGCTTTTAGGAATCACCACACTGCTTTCCACGGATGTTGCATTACTTTACATTCCCACCAACAGTGTAGAAGAGTTCCCTTTTCGCCACACCCTCTCCAGCAACTGTTATTTTTTGAGTTATTGATAATTACCATTCTGACTGAAGTTAGGTGGTATCTCAGGGTGGTTTTGATTTGCATCTCCCTGATGATTAGTGAGGTTGAACATTTCTTCATGTGTCTGTTGGCTGCTCGGATGTCTTCCTTTGAGAAGTGTCTGTTCATATCTTTTGCCCATTTTATAATGGGGTTGTTT